>CM067367.1:18697676-18916591 GCA_034401795.1 Chaetoderma sp. LZ-2023a
TGTCGGACTATTAATCATTTAAGACGGACTAAATTGAGGCATTCATGTTGTAATTGATCATGACGTCATCCTACACACCCCGTAGTTGATTATGACGCCATATGATTGGTTGGTAAAGTGCATTCGCCTATTCTGCTCTTGCATCTGCAGGTCAAAAGCCTAATGACCAGATTTCAAGTTGTGATTCTTTGCGGGAGACAGTACTGTTGGCCATATATCAATTTCTAGTCCATTGATTTCTCCGATAAGTAACGTATTTTGATTTGTTTGCTTAGCTATGAAAAATATAATCGATCAGAAGAATGAATTCCTGGAATGATTTGCTGGAAGATTTCAGCTAAATCTCTTCATGTGTGTACAGAATCATCCATTAAGACCACTGTCACATATCAAGCGGCGGCTGTACTTTCCTCAAGCCGCGTTGTTTAAGCCTGCGCTCTCTGTACTTCCAGAATTCCAAATTCCAAGGCCGTCATGCAGGTAAGCCGTTGAATGTTTTTAAGACTTTGAAACTAATTTGACAGGAAGCCTCTGCTGCCATGCGCAGCAACAGCTTCCAGTAAAAGTAGTTTCAAAATATTTTTAAAAACGCGTATTTATTTACGTGCAGTGTTTTAGGTGGTTTGGGCTTCCAACTTCAAACGGTTAGGAGACTGTATTTTTTCTAGCCTGACTAGTGGTTATGTCAGCCCTGGGATAATCGATTTAGAATTTAATCGATGGATCTGATCTGTCACTCAAGTAGCTGATGTCATAAGTAAATAGTTAGCTGGCATCACACTCATAATAACAGCACATCAATTGAAAGGTACGGCACTTAGAGTACAACATTAATGTCTTTGAGGAATTTATAATTTGGTAAACATGTACTTGAACATTTTGAAGCCAATCTAACAGGGAGATGTTGTTGCCATAGGCAGCAAAAATTACTGTTCTTTGCCACATTACTTTGTGACAATGCAGGGGTACATTGCTCGTTATGACGCGCCAATTTCTAGCCAAGGTCCGCCTACTTCGTGCATGTTTTGAATCGATTTTAACACATTCAACATTATATTTCCATCATCCCAAGAATTTCAAGGTAACTATACAGGTTATTTTTCAATATTTTAAAACTACTTTGGCAGTGGGTTGTTGCTGGCATCAGTATAATTTTAAGCTTTCTTAAGCCAGCCCTACGATAATTGATGAATCCACCTGCTCACTCAATCATATGACGTCATAATCAACCACGTCACACGTAGGTTGATGTCATAATCAGTAGTGTTACGAATGACTAGTATGCGACAAAGCATGGGTGGAGCTTAGCTAGACATGGGTGTGACATAGCTAAAACCGGCGTCATCCATTGATATGTAACCAACCGTCTCGCATAAAGAATCATAGCCTAAAATTTGGTCATTAGGCTTTTGGACTCCAAATGCAAGTGCAGAACTTATTATCTATTACATGATAGATCTAGCGCATGTGGTATTCTGGTCTCCATTGCAGTGGTATATATGGAATCTGATCTTGACATGACACATATATCACAAGGCTGAGAGAAACAGAAAATAAGAAGACCTATCTATGCAATACTGTGAGTGTGGTTGAAGAGTGAAAAGTAGGTCATACTGTCCTCCATTTATTATGCACATGCATTAAAGCATGGTAATGGAATATGATTGACGCGCTTTTTCATTGGTCCTCCCATGGCATGTGGTTTCGAGGGGGCGTGACAAAATTGGCCATACATATGTTTCAGTAAGCGACCTGTTCTGGTGGGCGTCTTTGTACAAACAGGCCATTAGAACTATTCCTTAAATGCACACCCACGATGTTACGTGGTACAGCAGGCCATCAAATACCAAAACCATGATCACCAGAAGAATTGCATTTACCATGAGCTAGTCCTTTTGTCATATTTGTAATTACTTTCGCCCCAGAGGCCTTGCCAAAATTATTATGGTCTAGAGCAGAAAAACAGACGTTTTATAGAACGGGACGAATTGCAAAAAGCTGTAGTATCGTCTGCATGAAGTAACAGTTTTACATTCCCATAATGACTTGCTGATTTCACCCCCACCTCTCTCTCTCTCTCTCTCTCTCTCTCTCTCTCTCTCTCTCTCTCTTTTCTGGCATCATTATAATTTAAAGTTTTCTTATGCCAGCCCCACGATAATTGATGAATCCACCTGCTCAATCAATCATATGACGTCATAATCAACCACGTCACACGTAGGTTGATCTCTCCCTCTCCCCCCCCTCTCCCTCTCTCTCTCTCTCTCTCTGCCTCTCCCTCTCCCCACCCCTCTCCCTCACTCTCTCTCTCTCTCTCTCTCTCTCTCTCTCTCTCTCTCTCTCTCTCTCTCTCTCTCTCACTGAATCTGATTATATCTTAACCCATTTATGACGAAGCCTGGCAAAAGCAGATGCTCTCGTTCGTCGACCGACATGCCTCGTGGATGTCAGATTGGCATTCGACGGGTGTAGTAGCTCTTGCGTCCCGAGCGAGGTGAGTCATGGTAGCTAGTGTGGTGTGGGGCAGTCAGTCAGTCAGCCATCAGCCTCAGAAGTAGTAGTCCCTGAAACATAGCCTATTTCAGCATATTTTCCGAAAATGTGTGTCCATTATTCTTATAAATACGGTATGGAATGTTGTTACTATTTCACTAAGCTTTCCAAATATCAACACCGAACTTTAATATTATAGTATTTGCAACTTGGTGCATACGACGATGCCATCAGACCGGCGCTATTCGTAGCCATTGAAATATTATTAAAATCTTAATCAAAGAGTATTTCTACGTATTTTCCAGAAATTATAAACAGTTTCTAGGGGAAACGTGATATATAATGCCATTACTAATTAATCAACATGAAAATATGTCTGTAGCTTTTGCCAGTTCCAAGCATCAATAATTGAGAGAACAGATGAAACAATGGTAACACTTTTACTTCCTACCTCACCCAAACCCCCATATTCCATAATTAATTGTATATTGGTTCACTCTGTCAATTTGTGTGTATGCCACCTTTGACTGTCACATACTTCATCCTACAAATGCCCAAAAGCGCAAGTATCACCTATAGCAAAGATCAATATTGCAACAGCTGGCTATAATTTATGTATGACTACAATTGAGCCAATCAGATCACGAGTCTATCAGTATAGCCCATACCCAATATTCGTGTAATGATTGGCTATAAGTTACGCACGTATATAAATCAGACAATCAGATTGTGCATCTATCGCTATAGCCCGTAATCGATATTAATTGACAGCTGTTTTAATTTATGCGCGTCTATCACTATAGCCCATAAACACTAATAGCGTCTTTTATTGAGAGGTGAGGCCAATATAAATAGCAGACAGTATTTTCATTATGCATATTATATTGTTAGAGCTATGTAGCGGGCAGACCCTAGATGTATCTCGGGTTGTGGCCTGCAAAGCAGGTCAGTCATCCGAGGATGACAGATCCATTCGCGAGCCAGTATTTGAGTGGGGGCTAAGTCGGCTACAAACATTTGTCGGCTGCGTAATGGACCAATGAAACGGAAACATTCCCGTAGGGGCTGACGTGTTTTCACACCCAAAGCGTTCAGCTACACATTTATGCCAGGGGCCATGTTCATGTACCATCAAGGAATTGACCACATAGGATTCAGTTGCGAGGTGGGGGAAATGGTTACTTCCTTCGGAATACAAGGAGTCGGAGAAGAGTTCCATTTTCGTTGCTAAATATGAGAAACACAATGTTAAAGTTTTAACAAGTGGTAAGTCAACCATGGAAATTTATTCACCCAATTGTATGGGCCATCTCAACAGGAATAACGACAGTACATACAATGCTTAATCATAAATAATAATTATGACTATCAATTACATGTATCAAATAAAATTGTAGGTTACAATCTACGCTTCTACATTAAATGAAGCGATTTCTTCGTACTTGTGGAGGAATAGTATAATGAACGAATATCCGGAAGACATCATGACGGAGATTGAAAAGGGAGAGATTCATCAGGATAGAATGAGTCTATCCCCTACCAACATAGTTTTAAAATAACTGGACACGGTTAGGGGTTACCATATAACTATCTGCTCATATGTTTTACAACATAAGTTTCTTATCAATGAAGTCGTAAAAGTATGTTTGGAACAAAGGGAGTGTTCTCTCCTAAGATGGACAGTTCACTAACAAGAGTTGGACATCCGTAGGTACACTGCCGAGGCTCGACGGAAATATCCACCAGAGGTACTGAGTCATAAATGCAGAAGCTCCCGCAAGTATCAGGCCGAGGTTCCAGGAAATACACAATGGATGATAAGGCAATATGTTTAAAGATGGAGTTTTCAGCCTAAGTTACTATGCTAGTATGAACATTACACGATGGACGTAGTGTCGTTAATCATTGATGCCCTGTTTAGCCTGAGACTTTGTTGCAAGCTCATGGTGATCGTGAGGGAGTGGGAGTTTCGTGAAGACATATGGAAGTTCAATGGGAGTAGTATAATTGACCTTTCCGGTTTTGGCTATGCCCCTCCGATCTCTAGCTAAGCTCCACCCACACCTCCCTTGTGTTGGGATCGATCGAACCCTGAACACCCTGACTATCAATTTCCAAAAAAATACACAGGTAAGCGGTTGAATATTTTGAAACCAATTTTACTTGGTGCTTTTGCTGCCTAAGGCAGCAACAGCGCCCAGTCAAATTAGTTTCAAAATATTCAACAGCATGTTTGTTAAATAGCAAAGAATTACAAAAACATACAATTCATACAACGTGTTGGGCGATTTGAGATTTGATTACCGTCCATATATATATATATATATATATATATATATGGAACCCTTTATGACGTAATGATTGTGACGTCATCATACATGCGCTGGGCTGATTATGACGTCATACGAGGTCAGATGATGGATGGATACTCTGGAAAGGTGAATTGATTGGCGTTAACTCTCAAACAACACGCACGTTCGGACGGAGCACTACGGGCATCCTATTGAATGGCGATTCTGCAAAATCAACGAGAGAAGTAATGGTAATCAAAGGATAATCACACGGTATAATAATAGGGTTACAACTAAGAAGCTTGTTTGTAGAGATGGAGAAAAATGGAGCGATTGATGGGCACGATCAGGACACGATGCCTAAGGGCCGGCACTATAGGTGGGGAAGAAGAAAGGCCATGAACAGAGGGTCAAGTTATCCTTCGATAACATACGCCACTCCAGAAGTTCGAGGTAATGGAAAATGAACTCTGCATATTTTTGTACCCACAGAGATTGGTCTATATCCGCAGATTATCAATATCTAATGCTCGGATGAACAAGCCGCCTATCCAACTAAATGATGTTAAGGAGCCACGTTCTCAGATGATCAGAAACAAGAGCGAAACTTCACACCCGTGCGCCGGACCACGTGCGGTAGTTGGAGCACCGAGTCCGAACTACTCATGTTTATCCATTGCAATGTTATTTGATTTGAAAGCCGTCTTGTAAGAAGATAATCAGAACGATTTACTCGCTATCATGACTGAAGCAATCCCCGGATGCTCTTTAAGATGACAACAGGAACCAATTATTATGTAAAGGAGAGAAAACTACTAAAAGTAATCACAGAAACGACTGCCAGTGCTAAGGCGTTGCGGAACAGATTATCCTAACTACATATCCCACAGAATTCGAGCCCAACTCATTAAACATAGACTCAACTGTGTGAGGTCTTCCTACAGATGAAAGGTGCTATCGGGTTGCGTGTGCATGGGAAAGTACGCTGTGTGGAAGCTGTCAGTCATGCACACAAGCGACTTCCAAAGATGCCTGACACTTGCAGCATGGGAAATCTAACTTAAATATATAACGAAATCCACCTTTTCAGAGTGCCCGCTCATCATATGACGTCATAATAAACTGCGTGATGTGTAAAATGACATCATAATGAATGACGTCATGACTGACGTCGATAAGTACGTCGCGAACGCATATTTGAAGACGGTCTATGCGTTGTTGCACAAATTGTTTGCTTTTAATATTTAATAAATAGTCTGTCGAATATTTTGAAACCAATTTGACTGAGCGATGTTGCTGCCTATGGCAGCAACAGCACGCAGTCAAATTAGCTACAAAATATTCAACAGCTTCCCTGTATAGTTTTCAGGAAATTGATAGCTTGGGCATTTGGGGATCGATCAATCCCAACACGGCCAGTTGTGGGTGGAGCTTAGCTAGTGATGGGCGGGGCATAGCTAAAAATGGTCTCATGATCAAAGGATCAAGTATGATGGCAGCTGCCCTACAAGCCTATACGTGAAGATAATAACAGCTTTATATACTAATTATATAAGGCTAATATATCAATAATGAGAGATTAATAATACAAGATGCCCAAGGGGCCTATATGCCTCAATTGTAACAATCGTTTTTCAACAACTAGACAGGTCGTCGTTTATAATGGTAACTCTAGAATTTATCCAGAACAAAGATTGCCTGTTTCTTGAGAAGAATCCAAGAAGGCAAATGGCCGCATTGGCTGATCGTGTTACTTTGAACGAGCTTGAATTTCGATTCACAAAGGATACTTCCTGCCAAATATAAATAAAATTGGACCACTGGTTCTTCAGAAGAAGCCATTTAAATAAGAAGTTGACAGACGATGAACAACAGATGGACAACGGATTGACAGCAGATGGATGATGGATTGATGATGGGTGGATGGATGATGGGTTGATGGAAAAACAGACGGTGGACAGTCGCCACGACATAAGCTCACTTGGCCTTTCATGACAAGAGAGCTAATAATAATACATGTCTAATATACTAATTTGATAACTGCTCTCAAGGCCGTCCAGAGAATATTGACTAAGGTGCTGAGGACACCCTAAGGGTACGGTGCTACTTTCAGATTCAGAAGTGTATGCTTAGTGGAGAGTTTTATGCTAGTGTGAATTTTAGTCTTACGGAAAGGTCCTTAACTTAGTAAATTGATAGGAATAATATAGGGATGGCGGTTTCATAGAGTGTAGAGATGGACAAAACGTACTGGGGCAACTAAAGTGTGACTTGAGCTCCACGGGAGCGAGAACATCCCCGGTGAGTTTCAAAGGTTACTTAGAGCATACTACAATGTAAATATAATAAGTTAATGTATGAACATCCCTTGAAGTATTACCTTATGAGATATCAAAGTACATCTATGTTACATCCATGTTAGGATGTATAAAATAAGATTCTATAAAATGAAATGTCTGTTAATTTGTGAAATAATACTTTTGTTGTGAAATATTAATAAATAGTTATGTTACGGTGTGATATGACTTATATATTAAGGGTTAAAACGTACATTTTGCGATATTCTACAATCCTATATAAATAAATTAATATATGAACACAGAATCCTGTAATATTGTTCAGTAACCTAAATGTTTATGCGAGATAATTGCAGATGCGCTCCATCTAGATCTTTAGTAAACACAGACACGATGTCTACATCAAGACAATTGTGATAGAGTACAGGAAATGGTCGAAGTACTATGAACGTTCCCTAGACGTTCAGACTGCAGTGACCGGAAGGAATTCATGAGACATTTACACACAGATTTTCGAAGTTATGTATTTCGAAGAAATAGAAGCACTTGATGACAGCCACACATTGAAATGAGTGGAAACAAGTGTACACCCGAGAAATAGGACCGGCAGCCACAGTGACTGTTGTGAAGTTCCTGCATGCAGTATTGCTGATGAAAACTGTACGTTCTGGGATGCAGATACCAGAAACACTAGATGCTGATGTAGAAGAAGAAGTTACTGTTCCCAGATTCCAGAGATCTCAGATGACATGAAGAGAGCTATAGAGCCGGGAATAATCATCGCCTCGGCTCTTGTAGCCCAAAAGGAATCTACATCAGATATAGATGCATTCGGGGAAACAAGTTACCTTGGATGTAAATGTTCTCCACTAACACAGAAGCTAGAAGACAAGCTGATAAAATGCTCAGTCTTCGTGATGAGAAAAACTGTCATAAGATTAGTGTAGATGAATGTTCAGCATGGTGAATCACATTGAGATTATGATTACGAAGTAACAACGAAAGACAACTTAGACAATTCTCATCATTGTTCTGGTCTCATACACTTCACGATCGGAAGATGACCATGGCACGTTTGAAAGCATGTTTCCTCAGCACAGGAAATGGAGATAAAAGCACATCTCTTTTATTAGATGCTAAGAGCTAGAGAGGAAGAGCGCATCTCATATGTTAAAGAAGCCAATCGGCATACACGGGATGGAGCAGGAAGCTGACCACGTGACCTACATTCCACATTTTGATAACTTGCTGAAGGCTGATGAACCTTTATCCCACGCTTGATGAACGAAACTTTAATCGTTAATAGCTCAGCTAACACTCTGTAGATTCTGAAATAGTTTTCAGATTCGAGAAACCGGAAACAAAAGATTATCGCTCGAATTGGTTGATTACTAAGGAAGCGCAAAATATATGTGTATAATGTAATTAGAAATGTCAGCTATGGATGAATGTGCTGCTGCCACGTAGGTACTATGTAACGTGCTCTATTGGTATTTAACTCCTCATGTGTCAAAAGCGCCCCAAAGCGCTCGAAGTGCTCCTCATATCAATTAAACGTTTAACGGTCTAGAACTTTTCCAAGAAGATTATAATTTTCGCACCTAAGTCTACAAAAAAAAAAAATTCTGTTGTTCTGCAAATGAGCATTCTTCATGACCAATACAGGTGCCGTTTGTGGTGCAGACAATTGGATTAATGGTTAGTAAAATCGAAAATTCAGACTAGTCAGTGGCCATTTGTAGGCCAAGAGTATAATATTTTTGAAAATTTTCCACTGAAATGATTGGTCAGTCATTCCACTGGTAACATTTAAAATTCTTTTGGCTCATAAATGGACGTTTCTCACTACCACTGCATATGCCTTTTGCCCAGTTTGACAATTATTCGATGGCTCAAGAGGGATTAACCCTTTAATGACTAAGTTTTGTCACAAATTTAAAATATTTACTTATAGAATGACCATTTGCCGGCCAAGAGAAGACTATTTTTTTAATTGGCCGCTGGAATGACTGGTGCGCTTATCGAGCCAGTCATTCTAGTGGTAAATTTTTAAAAATAGTCTTCTGTTGGCCGGCATATGGCCATTCCCTAAGACCACCACAGAGGCCGGCTTTGGCCGGCTTCGTCGTGAAAGGGTTAAAGATACGTGCTTTGTGGTGATCCCTTCCTGGTCCGAATGCCAGATTGGTCAGATGAACGAGCAAGAGAGAGGCCAAATGAGCGATCAACCGATTGATTAACTTAGCATGTGACTGACCGGCCAACCGACAGACTGAACGACCGACCGACTGACCGATTGACCTCGACCAACCAACTGACAGCTTGACTGACTGACTGACGGACCTACTGAATAACCGAACAACCTGGCTATTGACCGACCCAGCGATCGACAAACTGGCCAACCAACCAACTGACTGGCCAACCACGCCACCGGCCAACCAAATTGCTGACTGATGTACCGACAGAGTGACCGACTGAATGACTATGTGACCGACTGCTAAAGCGACTGCTCTGATCATGTCAAACATGATCACAGATCGTATACTCATAATAATGGTTTATGGAAATTTAATTTTTCTCTTATCAATATTTCTTCTACACTATTATTTAATCATAATTAGTATTACTTCACATGTTGATCAAATATATGGATATATGTATATTCTATATGGGAGAGTAGAATGCAAAGGTCAATGGTCAAAATCTATTCAAAAGGTGACTGGAGCCTGGATAGTGACGGGGGATCCATGAACTACTGATCTGTATTCCGGCTCTGCTAGCTCAACATCTTGTCATGTCCTATAAGTTGATAATGGGCATTTTAATACGCCAATGACAGGTTTTCATTATTTTTGCACAAATAATTCGCAGGAAAATCTAAAGTATACACCATCCTAAGATCTTTATCTTTATGAGGCCGTAACAAAGACGGATGGTCGTTAGGCTGGTTATTTACATATATCAAGACAGATAGCGTACGGTTTTTTCTGATTAGCTGGAAAGTAAATCACGACATCCTTGTTAGACTGGAGAAATGTATCACTATTTAGCCATTAACACCGGAAAATCTTTCTTTAACGGCATGATAAATGCTAAAGAGCTATCCATCGTTTATGTGTGGTACATCGCATCACCTGTTAGAAAATTAGGTTAGGAGTATTTAGCCGTTTGAAACCTGAATTCCCCGAATTGTAATTTTAAAACAAGCATAGAGGTAAGCTGTTGAGCATTTTGAAAATAATTTGGCAGGAACTGTGCACTCAAATTAGTTACAAAATACTCAACAGCATATTTATAAAAATCGTCAAGGATTTTGGTGTTTTTGTTCTTTCGGGCTCAAGCATTAATGCAATCTCGACATGGAGACATGTAGGCCTACAATGCCAGTGTTTGCCTAGGATTCCTTCTTCGCGATAATAGTTAAGTTTCTTGAGAAATGTCAGGCCTTTCTTTGTTTTAAGTACTTTCTTATTGCTGATGGATTTCATCATCTTCATGTCTTAGCTTGGATACGTATGTTTCTGATCACTTCTGAAGCTATGGTCTCCGCAAATCTCTGCACCCGTTGCACAAATAGGTTTATTATTTCAATACAATGTTTGATGTTAACAAGGTGCCTAGTTTCTGGAATAGGAGGTTAGATTCCATGTATTCCACAAGTATTGAACGTGCATCATAGTCTCTCTCTCTCTCTCTCTCTCTCTCTCTCTCTCTCTCTCTCTCTCTCTCTCCCCTCCCTGCCTCTCTCCCGCCCTCCCTCCCTCCCCCCCTCCCTCCCTCCCTTCCTTCCTCCTTCCGTCCCCCAACGCCTGCTCTCTCTCTCTCTCTCTCTCTCTCTCTCTCTATCTCTCCCCCCCCCCCCCCCTCCCTCCCTCCCCCTCCCTCCCTCCCTCGCTCCCTCCTTTCCTTCCTCCCTCCACCAACGCCCGCTCTCTCTCTCTCTCTCTTTCTCTCTCTCTCTTCCTCTCTCTCTCTCTCTCTCTCTCTCTCTTTTCCCCTCTTTCTCTTTCGCTCTCTCTCTTTCTCCCTCTCGCTCTCTCTCTCTCTCTCGCTCTCTCTCGCTCACTCTCTCTCTCTCTCCCCCATACCATCTCCGTATCCCTCACACCCATCATCAGCCTGTGGGAGAAGGCACTCTCATTGCCATACTTAAACAAAGAAGTCAGCTGGACTTCTTGCCAACCTCAGGTCAATCGTGCTCTTGGAAAGTATTAGAACATATTGTCAAATGTTACCTTATCTCGTCTCAGCAATAAAATGTGCACATTTGCGGAAACCTGCCAGAGTGGCTTTAAATGGTGGTACAATTGCGCTGGCATAATGTCAGCACAGTGTATTCCTACTAAAACAGTAGGACATCTCCACAGATAAGAATTCATGTGACATACATTTGATACCATCAAGAGGCCACATATTCTTCGATTTCTCCATCAAGACACCTGCAACCTTGAGGAACTATGCCTAGTGAGACTCCTACCGCCAAGCACAAAATGAGAGTGTGCGTCCAATCAACGGAATGACCTTCTAGAGATTACGTATACCAATGATGTCAATTTCCTCGATAAAGAAAGGTCTGCCCCTTTATGAACTGCTTCACATAGCTACAAACCAGCTACAAAACAGCTAGAAAACAGCCAAAAGCAGCAAACCTCTTCATTAATGAAATCAAAATAAATTTCACAGATGTATACCTGTTCGACACAAAGGAGACAAGTGATGAAGAGAATATATATCAGAATATAGGGCTCACTTCTCTACACTTGAGGAATCCAGTTTTTTTAGCTATGCGCCATCCATCTCTAGCAAAGCTCCACCCATGCTTTGCCTGTGTTGGGGACGATCGATTCATGCACTCTCTGAATCTCAATTTCCAGAAAACTTTACAGGTAGGCTGTTGAATATTTTGAAACCAATTTGACTGGGTGCAACAGGTCCCAGTCAAATTAGTTTCAAAATATTCAATTGAATGTTTATTAAATAGTAAAGACATGCAATCCGTACAACTTGACGGACTATTAGGGCTAATGGTGGACTAAATCGCATCATTCGTGACGTAATTGATTATGATGTCAGCCTACATGTGACGTAATTTATTATGACGTCATATGATTAACTGAGAAAATGGAATCATCAATTCAACTGACAAGGCAAATCATTGCTGAACACTAAGCATTGCTTTCTGCACCTTTACAAATTTATATGTGCCTGTATAATGTTACCCAACTGTTGCAACTGGGCAGCTACGACAGTCTTCCTGAACATCTCGGTACTCGTCATCGCAAGAATCTGTGAGTTATTAAGAATCATTGTTGACATCAGCGATGTACGAACTGTGCAAAATGGTACTCACTGTTAGTGAGTATATAAGCGTAAAAAGAGATTGGAATGCCAGAGAATACCCGACTTCAGAAAGCATGTGCCTTTTCAATACTGGTACCAACAATATAAGGTATGCACAGGATGTCCTAACAGCAATGGACCGTTCCGATTTTAGCTATGCCCCGCCCATCTCTAGCTAAGCTCCACCCACACCTCGCCGTGTTGGGATTGATCGATTCCCAAATGCCCTAGCTATCAATTTCCTGAAAACTATACAGGGAAGCTGTTGACTATTTTGCAACTAATTTGACTGGGTGCTGTTGCTGCCTATGGCTGAAAGCTGTTGGTGCATTGTTGCTGACATACAGACGGACTATTAAGCGTTTATGACGGACATTATCATGTCATTCATAACGTATGGGCCTTTCCAGTTTTAGCCATGCCCCGCCCATCTCTAGCTAAACTCCACCCACACCTCGTTCGTGTTGGGATAGATCGATCTCTGAACACCCTGCCTATCAATTTCCAAAAAACTACACAGGTAAGATGCATAAGGCAGCAACAGCGCCCAGTCAAATTAGTTTCAAAATATTCACCAGCATGTTTATTAAATAGCAAAGAATTCATACAACGTGTCGGACGATTTGATATTTGATGACGGTCTATATGGAACCCTTTGTGACGTAATGCTTGTGACGTCATCATACACGCGCGGCTGCGCTGATTATGACGTCATACGAGGTCAGATGATGGATGGATACTCTGGAAACGTTGATTGATAGCCTGCACGTGACGCCTTTGATTATGACGTTATACGATTGATGGATAAACTGGATTCCTCTATTATCGTAGAAATCCTTATCATTAGAGTTGTCTCAAGAGAGCTTAATATTATAATATTGCCAGCAAGAGCCGTCAAACCAAATTAGTTTTAAAATATTCACCAGATTGTTTCTATAGTTACCGTGGAATTCTTGGGATTACGGGAATATAGGGTTGAAAGTGTTAAAATCGAGTCAAAAACGTGCACGACGTAGTCAGAGCTTAGTTAGAAATGAGCCTGTCTTGGCTAGCAATGGACCCCTATATTGTCTCAAACTAATCCCTGCCAGATTAGTTTCAATATATCCTAAAGAATATTTGTTAAATTACAAATTCCTCAAAGACATACAAGTTGTGCTCTAGTGACGGATATTTCAATTTCTGTGAAGGAGGTTTATATTATTATAATTGTGATTTCAGCTAGCTAGTGACGTATTTGATTATGACGTCAGATACTTGAGTAGCCGATCCGATCCATCCATTTCATTTTAAATCGATTTGCGCCGCTCTGCCCTAACCGCTCGTCAGGATACTGAAAATGCGGCCTGGTAACCCTTTAAAGACTGAAGTCCAAATCACTCAAGAACCCTTTGCGCGTTATTAAACATTCTTTTTTAACATTTTGAAACTAATTTTACTGGAAGCTGTTGCTGATCTTCTAATCAAATTAATTTCAAAATATTCAACAGGTTACCTACATAACGACCTAGAAATTGGTATTCTGGTGGTTCAGAGACCACTGGGTTAAACAACGCAGCTTGGAGAAAGTACACACACCGCCTGATGTATGACAGAGTGGTCTTAATGGAAGATTATGTGCACACATGAAGCTAGTCAGCCTGAATCTTCGAACAAGACATTCCAGGAATTCAGTGTTCTGATCAATTATATTTTTCGTAGCTATGGAAAAAATTCAAAATATGCTATTTATCGGAGTAATCAATAAACGTCTCTCATAATTCCCGACAGTAGATTAGAAATTAATATGTGGTGAAGTGTCTCCCGCTTGAGAATCACATCTTGAAACTTGGTCATTATGGAAGTACAGATTTGATGAATCAACTTTATCAACCAATCATATGACGTCATATTCAAATACGTCACATGGACGCTGATGTCATGACTGACGTGATTTTGTCGGTCATAAACCCTTAATAGCCCATCAAGTTATACGAATTGTATGGCTTTAGGATTTAATAAACATTCTGTTGATATTTTTGAAACTAATTTGACTGAGTTGTATTGCTGCCATTAGGCAGCAAACAGCGACCTGTGAAATTGGTTTCGAAATAATCAACAGCTTACATGAATAGTTTTCTGGAAATTGAGATTCGGAGAGTGCAGGGAGCGATCTATCCCAATACGGACAACAAGTGAATGGAGCTTAGCTAGAGATGGGCGTGGCATAGATAACACTCGATTCATCCGTTTATATGTGGCCAAAGAGTCACAGCTTGAAATGTAGGCATTAGGCTTGGATTCCAACTGCAAGCGCAGAATATAGCATCTATTACATAATAGATCTAACACATGTGACATTTTGATCTCTGTTACAGTGGGATATATTGAATCTGATCTTGACATGACACCTCTATTACAAGGCTGAGAGAAGCAGAAAATAACAAGATCTATGCAATACTGTGACTGCGGGTGAAGAGTGAACATGATTTCATACTGTCATGTCTTTATTATGTTACATGCCGTAACGCAGTCACAATGGAGTACAAGTACGCATATAAATGCAAGGCATCAATGGCAAATAGCGTGACCGGAGATTATTATAATTCAAGTTGAGTTTCAAATTCATTTCTATATATAATATACAATTTGCAGTAGCACAACAGGCTGTCCACCAGTGGAGGTTAAGAGATGTACGTGGGTACAGTGGGACAGATCACAATACTATTTGATTTCTGATGCAAATGTACAGTCAGCAATTAGCCCAGGTCAGCAGCTAGTAGTGGAACTAGCCCGAATAGTGCGGGTATGCGGTTAATGCGCACGAGAAATCTAGACATTATATTCCTAAATCTACGGTTCCAATCTAAATAGAGACGCTCTCGTTAATAAAAAAATATATCGCTCTCGGTAGTGTTAGAGAGATCTGGCGAGAACGTGAATGACCACAATCCCTAGTGAAAAATGGCAGCGCCGGCAATGGACCTTTCCAGTCTTAGCTATACCCCGCTCACCTCCAGCTAAGCTCCACCCACACTTCGCAGTGTTGGGATCGAGCGATCCCCGCGAATGCACTGACTATCAATTTGGCACTATGGCAGCAACAGCACCCAGTCAAATAAGTTTCAAAATACTCAACAGAATATGTATTCAATAGTAGACATGCAATTCTTACAACAACTCATAGTCCGTCTTCAATGGACCTTTCCAATTGTATCCTTCGATTATATGAGGTCATATGACATCATAGCCAACTAAGTGACGTGCATGCTGACATCATAATCATTACGTCTTAAATGATTATATTTGGCCCGTCTTTAACTCTTAATCGTCCAACACGTTGTAAGAATTGTATGTCTGCTATTTAATAAACATGCTGTTTAATATTAATTTAACTGGGCGCTGTTGCTGCCGTAAGCAGCAACAGCACCCTCAAGGCAGCAACAGCACTGGGTCAAATTAGTTACAAAATATTTAACAGCTTACCTGTATAGTTTTCTGGAAATTGATAGTCATGTATTTCAGGGATCGTTCGATCTCAACACGAGCGATGTGTGGGTGGAGCTTAGCTATAGGTGAGCGGGGACTAGCTGAAACTGGAAAGGTCCATTATACGTTCGTGACGTACTTGTCTAAGTCATTCATGACGTCATAATGACGTCATTGATTATGATGTCATTCTACACGCCACGTCGTTGATTACGACGTCATGTGATGGATGGATAATGTGGAAAGGTCCATTCTAGACACAACCAAGTGAATGCGTAGCGCTGAATCCCCTTTTCACGGTAACTATGGAGGTGAGCTTTTGAATATTTTGGAACTAATTTGGCTGCTGCTTGTTAAATGGTAAAGCTCTTCAATTCGTACATCTGAAGGGCTTTCAATGTTCCTGTTGGACATAGCTACGCCAGTCATTACCTATTTTGACTGTGACGTCACCTACCTGGGAACTTATTGATCCTTCGATTATATGACGTCATATGATGTCATAGCCAACTAAGTGACCCGCATGCTGACATCATAATCATTACGTCATAAATGATTCTATTTGACCGGTCTTTAACTCTTAATCGTCCAACACGTTGTAAGAATTGTAGGTGTGCTATTTAATAAACATGCTGTTTAACATTTTGAAACTAATTTGACTGGGCGCTGATGCTGCCGTAAGCAGCAACAGCACCCAGTAAAATTAGTTTCAAAATATTTAACAGCTTATCTGTATATTTTTATGGAAATTGATAGTCAGGTATTTCAGGGATCGGTCGGTCCCAACACGAACGAGGTGTGGGTGGAGCTTAGCTAGATGTGGGCGGGGACTAGCTGAAACTGGAAAGGTCCATTATGCGTCCGTGACGTACTTGTCTAAGTCATTCATGACGTCATGATAACGTCATTGATTATGATGTCATTCTACACGTCACGTCGTTGATTATGACGTCATGTGATGGATGGATAATGTGGAATGGTCCATTCTAGACACAACTAAGTGAATGCGTAGCGCGGAGCGGCCACGGAAAGAGATGATAGGCCGCATACACATTCGTCGTTGTCGTCGTGATTTATATACATACTTTGAACCATGACTTCCCAGAATCCCATTTTCACGGTAAATATGGGGGTGAGCTTTTGAATATTTTGGAGACTAATTTGACTGGGTTCTGCTGCTTATTAAATAGTAAAGCTCTTCAATTCGTACAGCTGAAGTACTGTTCAATGTTCCTGTTGGACACATAGCGGCGGGTGGGGGGGGGGGGGGGTAACTAATTGATTATAACGGCAAGGCTCTACAATATCTGACCGCTCTTGCTAAAATATGTGCTCTCTTAATTACAAGTGATTCGACTGATTAGGCTACGTTATAAAGCTCATAAATAAGTTAATTTACTTACAAAACATAAACCGAAATTCTGTCTTGTTTTGCAAACATGTTAATTTATTCTTTAGATGTTCTATACCATCGAGCCGCAGGTTTTACAGTACAGCTCATGCATGTAAATAAGGCACTATATTTGCAAAGAAAAACACAAATTCTACCTTGCATCGAAAACGGTTTAATTTATTTTTGAGGTCTTCTATGCCAAACGGCGTCAGGCTTCGCGGAAACGGAACAATAAAAAACTCTAACCATTATCTTTCTGCTTTCAAAGGCTAGGCCTAGTTGTTTCACGGTGAGTACAAGAAAGATTTGTGTAGCTTATGTAAACAATAATGCTGAAAATGGTCTACATGTGTGCAGCAACGGTTTACGGCAGCGATTTCCAAAATGAATACAGGTTATCATATAGTTATCATATGTAGAAAAGTGTTTGTAATTTCAGCGATGTACTCGTTAGGTTTTAGGCCTCTCAGTATTAACGTATTTCCCCTATTTATTTTTACCATAGATTTGTAGTTCCGTGTTTTGCATGCTATTTAAGCCGCATTTCTATTCCAATTAACAAAAAAATAATTTACTTGAGTTTTGGAGGCTATATACATAGCTGATGGTCTGCGTCAGATGTCAGTCAGTCAGTGAAGATCCAGCGGTCGAGACATCTATCCCATTCCCCCATAGTGAGCGTATGCGTATGAGCGATCAAGCCAATATATGTCCTAAATCTATGGTTCCAACTAAAATTAGAGGCACGCTCTATCTATCTCTCTAGTTAGCTGTTGGCGACCACAACTCTTTGGGCAAAATGGCCGCGGCTATGCGCAATTCTAGACACAGCCCGAATACAAGCGTAGCCGGTGAGCGGCCACGCAATGATTAACATGCTTTGTTCATGTGGTTTCGAGAGGAGTGACTTAATTGTCGATACATGGAGTTCCAGAAAGGGGAATATTCTGGTGGACATCCTTGGGCAAAGATGCCATTATGACCATTCCCATAATGCATGCCCAAGCTGTTAACTTGTACAGCAGACCATGAAATACCAAAACCATGACCACCTGAAGAATTGCGTTTACCAAGAGGTAGACCTTTTGTCTTATTCATAATTAATTTTGTACCAGAGACGTTGCCATATCTAGTATGGCCCAGAGCAGAAAAACAGGTTTTACAGAACGAGGAGAATTGCAAAAAGCTGTAATATGAACTGCATAATGACAGTTTTATATTTCCAGAAAGACCCCGTAATTTCACCCTCCCTCTCTCTCTCTCTCTCTCTCTCTCTCTCCCCCCCCCCCCTCCCTTTCCCTCTCCCCCTTCCCCTCCCACCCCCTCTCTCTCCCCCTCCCCCTCCCCTCCATTTCCCTCTCCCTCTCCCCCTCCCCTCCCTCTCCCTCTCCCTCTCTCTCCCTCTCTCTCTCTCTCTCCCTCTCCCTCTCCCTCTCCCTCTCTCTCTCTCGCCTCCTCTCTCTCTCCCTGTCTCTCCCTCTCCCTCTCCCCCTCCCTCTCCATCCCCCTCCCCCTCTCTCTCCCCCATCCGCTCCCTCTCCCTCTCCCTCCTTCTCCCTCTCTCTCTCTCTCCCGCTCCCTCCCTCCCCCTCCCACTCCCCCCCTCCCCCTCTCTCTTTCCCTCTCCCTCTCTCTCTCACTCCCTCCCTCTCTCTCTCCCTCTCTCTCTCCCTCTCGCTCCCTCTCTCTCTCTCCCTCTTTCCCTCTCTCCCCCCTCTCTCTCTCACTCTCCCTCTCCCTCTCCCTCTCCCTCTCCCCCTCCCACTCCTCTCCCCCTCCCTCTCCCTCTCCTCTCCCTCTACCCCTCTCCCTCTCCCTCTCTCTCTATCCCTCTCTCTCTCTCTCTCTCTCCCCCCCTCTCTCTCTCCCTCTCTCTCTCCCTCTCTCTCCCTCTCTCTCTCCCTCCCTCTTTCTCTCTCTCCCCCTCTCTCCCTCTCTCTCCCTCTCTCTCTCCCTCTCTCTACTCCATCTCTCCTTCTCTCTCTCTATCTCCCCCCTCTCTCTCTGCCTCTGTCTCTCTCTCCCTCCCTCCCTCCCCCTCTCCCTCTCCCTCTCCCTCCCCCCCCCTCTCCCTCTCCCTCTCCCCCCCTCTCTCTCTTTCTCTCTCTGAATCTGATCATATCTTAACCCATCTACAACAATGCCTGTCAAAACCATATGCTCTCGCTCGTTGACAGCCCTGTCTAGGGGATGTGAGAGCAGCAATCCCCCCCCCCTCCCCCGGGCTCGGTGGGTGAAGCGGTTGCGTCTCGAGCGAGAAAGCTCATGGTAGCTAGAATGGTGTGGGGCGGCCAGCCAGTCAGCCAGTAGCCGCAGTAGTACTAGTCATTGAAATTTAGTCTATCTCTGCATATTTTTCGAAATTTGTTTGTGCGTTATGCGTATAAATGCCATATGAAATCTGTTACTATTTCATCAAGCGTTTAAAATACTATATAAAATTTATAATATAACACAAAACCTTACTATTATAGTGTTTAAGGCAGCAACAGCGTCCAGTCAGATTTGTTTCCAAATATTCATCGGGATGTTTACTAAATAGTGTAGACATACAATTCATACAACAACGCTTAATCCGTCATCAAGTAAGCGTTCTTGATGAACTTCGCTAAGTCATTCATGGCGTAATTTATTGTGATGTTTTCCTACATATCGCGTCATTGATTATGACGTCATATGATTAATGGACGAACTGGAATCCTCACTTGAAACAGTAGTATGTTGCCATAGCAAAGCCGGGTGGTCGTTCGGCCCATGTGAACACTCAAATGATCTACGCATTCAATCTTCCTAGACGTGTGGGAGTCTTTACCAAAATCAACATCGAAGTGTTCACAGGCTTACATGACAGCTAACGATTGTCAGTTAGACGAATGAAGTTTTAATGGCTTCCATGTCTTGAGGTGATATTTGTCAGGAAATTGATCTCTTACTCTAGGGCTACTTCATTGTCCTGTAGTAGACACATTATGTTCTTGAGATTATCTCTCTGTCATCGCTAAGCATGTGCTGTCGACCATGCACTATTCACAGAATGTTCTTTGGAGGTAGAATCCTCAGAAAGGAATTATCACAGAGAGTAATGCTAGAATACGTGTCATCTTAGGTTTCCAAATGTATCACACTTAAAGGGATAGTGATCTCACCTACACGGTGCAATGCACTGATGGATCGCAATATACAGATTACAAAGCATTCACTCCAAGATGCATTATTTGATCTTTATAACAAATGTTTGCTTTTTTATAATCTCGGTAATGTTAAGCTGTGGTCAAGATCGACGCCATTTTTATAGTCAAGAGATCGTGTCTGATGTGACAATAAAACAAGTTCCTTATTATATATATTAATTAGCATGTTGAATATTTTGAACCTAATTTAAATGGAAGCGGTTACTGTCCAAGACAATAGCGTCATACACGCAAATTAGTTTCTAAATATTATGCAGCTTACATGTGGGTATACTTTTCCACCACTCTGTCAAACTACAGATGATATCTCTCTGTATGTTGGCGTATATATCAAGACTGATAGCGTACGTGCTCTATGATTGGCTGCAAAGTAATTCATGACATCCTGCTTAGACAGGAGAAATGTATCACTATTTAGCCATTAACGCCGGAAAGTCTTTCTTTAACTGCATGATAAAAGGCTAAAATGGCATCCATTGTGTGCGTGCGTGCGTGCGTGCGTGCGTGCGTGCGTGCGTGCGCGCGTGTGTGCGTGTGCGTGTGCGTGTGTGATACATTACATTACATGTTAGAAGATTAGGTTAGAATTATTTAACCTTTTGAATCCTGAATTCTCAGATTTGTAATTTTAAAGCAAGAGGTAAGCTGTTCAGTATTTTGAAACTAATTTTACAGGAACCTGTTGCTGCCAGAATATATGTAAAATCGTCAAAGACCTTAGTGTTTTTATCTTTCGGATTCAAAGCGTTAGTGTAATTTCAGCATAAAGGTATGGACGCCTGCAATGTGAGTGTTTGTCTTGGATACCTTCTTCTCGATATTAGTTAGCTTTATTGAGAACTATCAGGCGTTTCTTTGTTTCAAGTACTTTCTTACTATGGAGTGATTTCATCATCTTCATGCCTTATCTTGGATAATTCACCTTTCCAGAGTACCCACCCATCATATGACGTCATAATGAACTGCATGATGTGTACAATGACATCATAATGAATGACGTCATGAATGACGTCGATAAGTACGTCACGAACGCATATTTGAAGACGGTCTAGGCAGCAACAGCACCCAGTCAAATTAGTTACAAAATATTCAACAGCTTCCCTGTATAGTTTTCAGGAAATTGATAGCTAGGGCATTTGGAAATCGATCAATCCCAACACGGTGAGGTGTGGGTGGAGCTTAGCTAGAGATGGGCGGGGCATAGCTAAAACCGGAAAGGTACATTATGTTTCAGATCACAAATGAAGCTATTGTCTCTGCAAATGTCTGCAGCCGTTGCACTAAAGTGTTTATTATTCCAATACAAAATTTGCTGTGGGAAGTTAATTACTGGGACTGGTAATATAGTATGTATTTATGTCAGCAGAGTTCAGGAATACAAGGTTAGATTCTGTTTATTCCACACGTATTCCTCGCCCGCCCCCGCCTCCCTTCCCTCCCAAAACCCCTCTCTCTCACTGTCTCTGCAATCTTTGGCATGGGTGGTATTCATTATGAGAAGCAAATACATAACATGATTTTTCATCAAATGTGTATGCAGCAGGTATCATCAAGAACGAACTCAACAAGCATGTAGGCGATACCATCTCCGCATCCCTCACACCCATTATCAACCTGTGGGAGAAGGCACTCTTATCGATATACCTAAATCGATGAAGTCACCTGGACTTGTTTCCAACCTGAAGCCAATCACGCTCTTGGAAGGTATTAAAAAAGAATTCTCAAATGTTACTTTGTCTCGTATCCACGATAAAATTGACAAATGATACATTATTTCGTATCAGCGATAAAATTGACAAATGATACATTATTTCGTATCAGCGATAAAATTGACAAATGATACATTATTTCGTATCAGCGATAAAATTGACAAATGATACATTATTTCGTATCAGCGATAAAATTGGAAAATGTTACGTTATCTCGTATCAGTGATAAAATTGGCAAATGTTACCCTTATCTTGTATCAGCGACAATGAGGAAAATATCTGTCATGTTTCATATTTTTGGCCTCGCGAAGTAAAAAGCTCACCGTGTGCGGATGTCGTGAACCATGTGCACTGCTGCATAAATCAACTGACCAATGAAAATGCATGGATTTTCCACATAATTTAAAGGTGCACATTCACACCCGAGTGCATGAAAATAAAATTGCTTAAACTGTTTACTTTTAGAGTTTTAATTTGTGCACCTCATTTGATGATTTCTTTACTTTTTAATTATTATATTTTTTTTTTTAATTGTGAAGTTTAAACTAGCTCAGCACATTCCTCGTCGTGTGCGCGAGACGCTCACGAGCTAACAGCTGAGGAAAAAGCCTTGCGAGGCCGGTAGCTCAGCTATAGTTTGCTGTGTTCTCCAGGCATTATCTAGTATCGGCGATAAAATTGACAAATGATACCTTATCTTGTATCAGCGATAAAATTGACAAATGATACCTTATCTTGTATCAGCGATAAAATTGACAAATGTTACCTTATCTCGCATAAGTGATAAAATTAAAATATGCTACCTTATCACATATTAGCGATAAAATTGGCAAATGTTACCTTATCGTGTATCAGCGATAAAACTGAGAAATGTTAACCTATCTTGTATCAGCGATAAAATTGGCAAATGATACCTTATCTCGCATCAGTGATAAAATTTACAAATGTTACTTCATTTCGCATCAGCGATAAAACTGTCAAATGTTACCTAATCTCGTATCAGTGATAAAATTGACAAATGATATCTTTCTCGTCTCAGTGATAAAATTGGCAAATGTTACCTAATCTCGTATCAGTGATAAAATTGACAAATGATATCTTTCTCGTCTCAGTGATAAAATTGATAAATGATACCTTTTCTCGTATCAGTGATAAAATTTACAAATGTTACTTCATTTCGCATCAGCGATAAAATTGTCAAATGTTACCTAATCTCGTATCAGTGATAAAATTGACAAATGTTACCGTATCTTGTATCAGCGATAATATTTACAAATGATAACTTATCTCGTATCAGCGATAAAATTGACAAATATTACCATATCTCATATCAGCGATAAAATTGTCAAAGGTTGCCATATTTCACACTGACGATAAAATTGACAAATGATACCTTATCTCGTATCAGCGATAAAATTCTCAAATCTTATTTTGTCTCATACCTTATCTTGTATCAGCGATAAAATTGACAAATGATTCCTTTTCTCGTATCAGTGATAAAATTGATAAATGATACCTTATCTCGTATCAGTGATAACATTTACAAATGCTACTTCATTTCGCATCAGCGATGAAATTGTCAAATGTTACCTAATCTCGTATCAGTGACAAAATTGACAAATGTTACCATATCTTGTATCAGCGATAATATTTACAAATGATACCGTATCTCGTATCAGCGATAAAATTGACAAATGTTACCGTATCTCATATCAGCGATAAAATTGTCAAATGTTGCCATATTTCACACCGACGATAAAATTGACAAATGATACCTTATCTCGTATTAGTGATAAAATTCTCAAATCTTATTTTGTCTCATACCGTATCTCGTATCAGTGATACAATTGACAAATGATACCTTCTCCCGTATCAGTGATAAAATTGATAAATGATACCTTATCTCGTATCAGTGATAAAATTGGCAAATGATACTGTATCTCGTATCAGCGATACAATTGGCAAATGATACCTTCTCTCGTATCAGTGATAAAATTGATAAATGATACCTTATCTCGTATCAGTGATAAAATTTACAAATGTTACTTCATTTCGCATCAACGATAAAATTCTCAAATGTTACCTAATCTTGTATCAGTTATACAATTGACAAATGTTACTGTATCTTGTATCAGCGATACTATTTATAAATGATACCTTATCTCGTATCAGCGATGAAATTGTCAAATGTTGCCGTATTTCACACCAGCGATAAAATTGACAAATGATACCTTATCTGGTATCAGCGATACAATTCTTAAATGTTATTCTATCTCATACCTGCTATAAAATTGTCAAATGTCAAATGTTACCGTATCTTGTATCCGTGATATAATTTATAAATTTACAGAAACCTGGCAGACTGGCTTTAAATGATAACATAACAGTACAAAACAGTACTCCGAGGTGAGAATTTATGTTACGTTCATTTGATGCCATCAAGAGAGCACAGATTCTTCGATTCCTCCATCAAACTAACTGCAACGTTGATTAACTATGCCTAGTGAGACTCCGACTCCCAAGCACAAATTAAGTGTTTGCGTTCAAACAATGCAATGACCGATTAGAGATGGAGCATGCAGATGATGTATATTTCTTAGATAAAGAAAGGTCTGTCCTTATGAAGTTCTTCGGATAGCTACAAAACAGCCGAAAACTGCAAACCTCTTCATGAATGAAACCAAAACAGAGTTCATACGTGTATACCTGTTCGATACAATGGAGAAGAATGACGAAGGCATCTTGGTTCGGGACGAAGAAAATGTATATCAGAATATAGGGCTCACTTCTCTATTATGGAGGAATAAGGTGTTAGCTACACCTCTAGCTAAGCTGCACCCATGATGTGGCTGTGTTGAGATTAGTCAATCCGTGCGTTTTCTCCAGGAAAGGTATACAGATAAGATGCTTGAATATTCTGAAACTAGATTCGCTGGGTGCTGTTGCTGCCTATGGCAACAACAGCCACCAGTTAAATTGGTTAGAAAATATTCAACAGAATATTTTATTAAATAGTAAATTCGTAAAACTTGACAGACTATTAATCATTTATGACGTACTAATTCGCGCTATTCATGACGTAATTGATTATGACGTCAGCATACATGTAATGTAAATTATTATGACGTCATGTGATTGACTGAGAAACTGGATTCAACAATTCAACTGACAAAACAAAACATTGCTTTCCAGTCCTTCTGGAATCTGTGGATGCGAGGTTCTAAAATGACATATTGTCGAGATGCCCCTTTACAAATCTCGATGTGCCTTGATAATGCTACACAACTGTGTCAAATATGCAGCACCGAATATCTCCCTGAACAATATCGATACTCGTCATTGCAAGCTCTTGCTATTCATTGTGAAAAGCTGTTGGCCTCCATGCTATGCAAACTGTGTAAAATTGTACTCATGGTGTGTGAGTATCTAGGTTCAACGAGAGATGCGAATGCCAGAAAGTACCCCCAAATCAGAAAGTATTTGGAGTCTTAAATACTGGGTAGAAACAAGTCTAAGGCATGGACATTATGTCCTAAGGCAAGTTACTAGACGTTTAGCGATCAAACCCAAACAAAGTTATCTATAACCACTAAAACCAAAACGAAGCTAATGGATCTCAGAAACTACAAGACATAGTAGATAAAGTTAAAGTAAACATATAGCAGTTGAAAGAAGTGTATACTCCTTCCAGTGGCAGAAAGCAGCCACGCATCATAATTCTTCTATTAGTATATAGTACAGCAAAGATTTGACGAGGTCGTTATCTAGTAGGCCCTATGTAGGACTTTTTACTCCATATATATTCACATGTTCTAATACGTTACTAAGACTTCCTCCGAAGTCGCCAGGTTGCATAGATCGGCTATCGCGCTCGGTGTAGCTGTGTTGTGTGTAGTTGATTATCTGATGTATCCTCAATTACGTCCTTATGAGACACCGAAACATTTTACTGATGCACATAAATGAGCCATAATATGTATGATCAAAATGCTGTAGTTCCAAAGAGAACAGCATGTGGATTAGCTTACCCCATACTCTCAGTTAGCAGATGTTATTCGTGCGTTCATGTGATATTCATTTAGCTTCAATGCATTACATTAATTTAAGTCTTTTGGTGCTTTTATCATTTCTGCGTGCACAACCTTGGTTTTCGACATCACTCGATCCATTGAAAGATGTGTGTGGTATTAGTATCTGTTACAGAGAAATCCAAAGGCATTCGATATCTCAGGAAACATTTGACCATTAATTCTGGATCATACATATATCTAGGACACATACGTTTTGTAGTTAACCCCTGATGTAAAAACAGCGCCCTAAAGCACTCGAAGCGCTTCTCATATCAATTAACCATTCAAAGGTCTAGATCTTTTCCAAGAAGTTTATAGTTTTCGCACTTAGATTTACAAGAATAAGTATTTTCCGTTGTCCTGAAAATGGACATCCGTCATGACCACTACAGATTCCGTGGATTTAGGTGGTCCACATCATTGTATTAATGGTTAAGAAATTCAGCCTAGCAACTGTCCATTTGTAGGCCAAGAGTCTTTGGAAATTTACCACTGGGATGGTAACCGACCCAGTCATTCCAGTGGGAAATCATCAAAAATAGTATTCTTTTGGCCTATAAATGGACGTTTCTTACAACCACAGCATAGGCCCTTTGGCCAGTTTGGCAACTAAAGGTTTAATTTGGCACAAGAGGGGTTAAGTATATCTATATCAACTGAACATTGTTGCCCGATTTTCTGCTCAACACCCAGATTCTTTATCAATCTAAAACGATGTCTTCTGCTACATTTTTTAATCGCAGCATGGCAGATTTGTCACACTGGTAAGATTATTTATTGGGTTGTTGTGGGAGGATGGTTCAGCATCGTGTGTCTTTATTTAATCCTACCTAAGGGAAACAGCATTAGTGTCAAGTGTGTGTATAAATATGTGTGTGGGTCATCGATCGCAATTGGGATTTGTCGCAAAGTGCTCTTGTGTCCACCTAACAAAATGTTGGTGACCATGTGTTATTCCGTATGGAAAGAGTAGAAATGACGGATCTGATCTGAATGGCATACGTGACGTGGTTCCTGGCGCTTCCTGGTGCTTAGTCATTAAGAAGATAACAATCCATTTATGGACCTCATTATCGTGTTATTAAAAGATTGTTGTTATAATGTTAAATATTATTGACAAGGCTAGTTGGACAGGATAATATATTTAATTAATTTTCTTTCTACCACTGTTTTATAAGAGACTCATCTCGGCTAGTCTTGTGCGATTATTGTTTTGAGTGATTACGATCGATTATTGAATAATACTCGTGATTACTCGATTCATCAGTCTTGGTAGAAATTAACCAGATATAACAACAAAGCCAACTCAATGACGAAAGTTGCAATGTTGATTAGAAATGTCTATTTGCAGGCCATGAGAAGAGTATTTTTTTAATGTATCACTGGAATGCCTCGATCCAGTCATTCAAGTGATGCATTTTCAAAACCGGTCTTCTCTTGGCCTGTATATATAGGCATACATTCGCTGAGCATTATGTAAATTTTCATGACCGAATCCATTAAAGACTAATTAAAAGCTAAGTTTCGAAATATTTTATGCAACTAAAATTACTCTCGAGTACCTGATTATTTAATTTTTGATCATATAATTTCACGATTTAAAACATAAAAGTGATTTTCGATTTAATCACGTAACCACGCACGCCTATTTTGGGTAACACGAGAAGACTTATACATAATTAAGTGGGGAATGGCGGCATAGAACGAAAGCAGCATATCCAATGACAGTAAAATCGCTGATAATGAGTTGCAATAGATATTAAAGAGTGATCGATAGCTGATAAAATGTATACTATTTTATATTACTTCAAAAGTAATAATATAGGCAACATATTATGTGTGTATGAAAGAAAGAAATGTAATGCCAATACCCGCAGGGGTGGGGTTGTGGGGGGGGGGGGTGGCGTTGATATATTATTTTTCAATCAGACCGTAACGTCCACGGTGTCTATTTTGGAAACAATGGTGTTGAAAACGGTTGTAGGTGCGTTTCATTCTTTGACACAAAGTAGTCACACAACTCAGGAACCCCACGGAGAAACAGCCACCCAAGCTTCGAGAAGATCTCTCTAGTAGGGCCCGAGTTCTTGAAAGATGTGTAAATATGTCCATTTTGACAACAATGTTGCTAAAATCTATAGCTGTTGCATTTTATTTTTTTCCAAACTTGGGATACGACGTTGGAAACGTGACAGGCAAAGTTCAATCTAAGTTTGGAGAGATCTCTCTAAAAGAACCAGAGTTATTTGAAATGTCTTAAGAACAAGAACAGGAACAATAAGGTACTCTCCTTAGGCCGTGCCTCTAGCGACATTGGTAAAACGTTGGCTCAATTTTAAGAATACTAAGAATAAATTGATATTCTACTTGTATGCGTTCTTCCGAGATTGCCTACCATTCAATAGTTCATCATACAATGCAACCATTATAGTCCATATACAGGTAAGCGCCCGCGACTAGTATGGTGAGTCTCTAACGCTGATATCTCTCAATAGAGATGGTAATCGAATCTCAATGTTGCATTGTACCAATGGAGTATTGTCAATAGAGGCCATGCCATACACTTCCCGCCTCATCCCAGCTCATTCCTTTCTTAGCTTAGCATGCCGCGTCGGGATATCAGTAAGATAAGTCTTCTAATCATTCATTTGCAATCTGTTATTGTTTAACCCATCGTGTGTCAACTTAAGCCTTTATTGGTCAAACTGACCAAAAAGCTTTACTGTGTTCTTCAGACATGGCTATTTGAAAGGCCTAGATAAAGAGGATTTTATAATATTTAGCACTAGGATGATTGACTCGGTAACCAACCCAGTCATTCTAGTGGTAAAATTTCAAAGATACTCTTTTCTCGGCCTGTAGATAGACATTGGGGAAATAAAAACTACTTTTCTTGACTATTGCCACTTTAATGGTCAAGCCGGCGAAAGAAATTAAGTGGTAAATTTACAAAAATGGTTTTCTCAAATTAAAATATCTTGAAAAATATTGGCAATCAAAATGTTTAATTGATGTATCAAGTAGTATTTGGAGCCCTTTGATGCGCTATTGACACAAGAGAAGTTAATATATTATATACATACAGTCTTAGATGATGGAGAAAGCAACTCTGTCCACATCTTGCATTGACATATGGGCATCATCGGTCAATCCCTGACTGTGTTATGCATAAGGTAGAAGCTGAAACATATCTTCTCCTATCGTGTAACCCCATACACGATGTGCGCGAGAAACATATGAGAAAGGATATTCTGTTCACACCTTACCCTGTCATAAGGGCTTCATTGGTGCAATGGTGACCACTTACCTGAAAATATTAAAGACTACAATCAGACAGAGATGCATAAAATCAGCAGACATTAATCCCAGGCAGTGCAATGTGCAAAGTACAAACTGCGATATACCCTCACGTCATCATGTCACGTGACGCCATGAATGGTGTGAGAAAGAAACGTATGAGAAAGGTCAAACCACACCACGCTTAAAAACCTGTCAATGTTGGTCACTGAGTCTAAACTGTCTGTCAATCAGTCTGGCGATCGGTCAGTCAGTCAGTCTGTCAACCAGTCAGTGAATCAGAAAGTCAGTCAGTCAGTCAGCCAGCCAGTTAGTTGTTCTATCTGATGGTCAGTAGTGTCGCTCAATCAGTCGGACATTCAGTTAGTTGATTCGTCATTCATTTATTCATTTATTCTGTTAGTTGGTCAGTGGCTCAGTAGTCTGTTGATATATTGGTTGGTCAGTCAGTCAGGCAGGATGTCAGTTGGTCAGTGGATATCTCAGTCAGTTGGTAGGTCGATCGGTTGGTTGGTCTGTCAGTCAGTCTGTCGGTCAATGATTCGGTTGGTTGGTGAGTCAGTTGGTTGGGTAGAGGGGTGGTGTGTAGGCAGGGTGGTGTAGCAGGTATGTTGATGGGTGTGTTGGTGGGTTGGTTGCTTGGTGGTCACTCTGTCAGATAGTCAGTCAGTCGTTTGGTCGATCAGTTAATCAGCCGGTCTGTCGGATTTGTATTTCTGACCACACTGTCTAAGTCGCAACTATGGCCCCTCGGACGTATTGTAAATATGGGATTTGTGGACTAGCTACCTACGACCCCTTTTGGTACCCGGGTAAATATTTGCAGATGACATTTTTACACTGTGTGGGTCAAGTATTTTTGGGTCATATTATCAGTCTTGAATATTCATAACATCGTCATCATGGTACGTCACTAGAAATAGGGCCAACTATTCAGGCCGCTATGGCAGTAAGTAATAAATCTATTTGCATAGGTCGTTATGACATGATGAGTGGTGTAGCATTTATGTAGTGACTATTTATATCCTATCGGGATATCCAATTACCACCACTGCAAAATTATTATAAGTTAGGCATGTTGCCTGCTGCGTTATATACAACTTTGTTGCAACTAGGTTTAATCATGTCAATTTGTTATCACTGTTTATTTTAGTCACAAACTGTTTTGATTGTCTTGTTTTTTTGTATGACATGATGTTTAGTGTCATGTTTTATGAAATAGGTAATGTTTGTGATTGTTTGATTATTATATATTATTTTGTTTTGTACATAGTTATATGTTGTAGGTGGTGAGGTGATAGGAATGGTCGTTAGTATAAGGGTGTGGAGATGAGTGGCTGTAGATGGTGCACAGCTAGTTAAATGAACCGGTCATTTAACTTCAGTCGATGGGCATATGTAAATATGGGATTTGTGGACTAGCTACCCGTGAACCCCATGGCTACCCTTTGGTAGTTTTTTGCAGATGACCTTTTGACACTGTGCGGGTCAAATATGTTTTGGGTCACATCCTCAGTCTTGAATATTCATAACATCATCATCATGGTACGTCACTGGCAATAGGGCCAACTATTCAGGCCACTATTGGTAGTAAGTAATACGTCTATTTTCATAGGTCATTATGACATGATGAGTGGTGTAGCATGTATGCAGTGATTATTTATATGCTATCGGGATATTCAATTACCACCACTGATATATTATTATAAGTTAGGCATGTTGCCTGCTGAAGGTATAAATAATACATTTTGTGTGAATGTTTTGAGGGATTATGAGAGGATAATTTTGATCACTGGTGATGGACAAATTAGATTAGCCATATTTGATTTAAGTTTGATTAAGATTGGTTGCTATAATCAATCTAGTTTTGTCATTTTCAATTAGGATTTAGATCGGATAATTTAGACAAATATTCAACCCATGTAAATTCATAGTCATAGTCATAATCCATTTATGAGAAATCTAACTGAATCTATAACCCCTGGAAGGCCAGAAACTGGTTCTGTCACTCTGATACAAGTCATAGATACCGCGACGGTAAGACACCATTGGATTAAGTTCAAGATAGATCTTAAGATGACTTCTGGGTACTTAATACAACAAGGTCTTACAAGATGGTTAATTAAGAAGGATATTTACATGATTCGAAGAAGTTAGTCAGATAGCAGGAATAGAGTATACTGATCCAGTTATGTGATTCAGCACCACACAGAAATCCCATGATGTATGTATAATTCCGGCAATTACCCAGAGTCAGAGAGACTCAGAAAATTTGATACAGAAATCTGGCAAAAATTTGAACATGTTCAATCACTGTTTCCAGACTATGGCTCGCAAAGCCTACCCCCAAGACAATGCTGAAAGCAGTTGAATTGTCGTACATGCCTATGTCAAAGCACGATCAGATGTATCCCTTGCAGGAAGAGTCATCATGAAAGGCAATGATACTTTGGAAAAGGTGATGCAATACACCGAGGAACATGGCAACATGTTTGACTAATTGGATACGATGGACCTAAAATCAAGCCGTACAGAAAATCCCATGGAGATAGATGCATTCGGTGCGACAGAAAAGAATCCATATCAAGATGCTGGAGCAAAGTGGAAGGAAGAGATAGAAAGATTAGAATGAAGAATGCTGGCTCATCAAGAAAGAATCTTGAAAGATGTCTTTTCAATGGTAAAGAGTCTGCAGGAAGAATTATTTTCACGTTTAATTAGTAGGCAAGGGCCAAATCAACCACCAACTTTCAAGCCACCGCCTGCGCAGAATGGGGTTCTAGAAACATGATGAGCGATAACACAAATTGCCTGAATTACAAACCATACGGGGATAGAGATGGTTTCGTCCTGACTGGACGCGGCACTTATCCGTATGGAGAAGTGTTTTTTGGCGATGGTGGCAATATGCAGAGTATGTGCCACGACCATTATGGGAACAGACGGATGTCATACGCCGAAGCTGTGTCTGGATAAAGTCCGCATAACAGTGTATGGTCATTAAACAGCAATGGAGGGAACCCGCACCCGACCGGTTCCTGGTCTGACTCGTACTAGACAGCACTTTAGGTCGCAGTAAAAACGTGGATACTAGTAAGCATTGCATAGATGTCTTGATAGATACTGGTGCCAGTACATCACTCATGAGGAGTGACATTTGGAAGACCATGTTAGGTGCCCGTCCCTTAAGGAAGGCTCTTTTGGCCATGAATGGATCACCCATTGAGCTATTAGGTGAAACTGATGTCAACTTTCAAGGTGCTAGGCCCATACCCATCATAATCATTAAAAAATGAGCCATGAGCAATTATTTGGGACTGATGCTTTACATGCAGGGGGAGCGATCATTAATTATAGGAAGGCTGAAATGGAGTGGTTTGGAAAGATATACAAGCTACACTTTCCCTTTAGGCACCAGTACGAATACTATGCTGAGGCCAGTATCACTGAGACGACTGTAAGCAAAGTTATTGACAGTGTTCTCAGGGAATATGCTGATATCTTTGATACTGCTCATCCAAACGAACTGGGTAGAAATCCATTTGTGGCATGTACGATCCCTACAAACTCAGGTCCTATTAGACAACATGCTTATCGATTACCATTAACAAAACAACACATTGTGGAGGAGCAGATTAAGGACATGCTGGATGTAGGCGTAATCAGACCCAAGTACCTAAGATGGATGGGATGACGCAATTTTGCATTGACTATCGCTGCCTTAATTGAAGTAGTACCTAGAGATACCAAGAAAGCAGGATTAGATACACTCAAGTCAAGAATAGACCTGAGGAAGCTAAGGATTTTGGCTGAGGACAAGACACAGTGGGCAAAAGTGAAGTAGGACTGATTGCAGCTGCAGGATGTTTCTACTACTACAGCTGCAGAATACAGTAATCATACATACCTAGAGATAAGTTTCCATTACCAAACTTCTCTGATATTTTTTACAGTATGCTGGGAGCAACCCTGTTTTCTACAATGGAGTTGAAGTCTGGGTATTGACAGATTCCAATGGCCACCAAAGACATTGAGAAGACAGAGTTCATGAGTCCAGCTGGGAAGTTTGAATGGACCCGTTTGCCATTTGGTTTTAGAAACATCAGCGTGGTTTTTCAACGCACCATGAACGCAGTTTTCTGTGGTTACGTCGGTAAATTTATGCATGTTTTTGTCAATGATATTGTTATCTATTCCAGGAATTACGAGGAGCATGCTCGTCATTTAGCCCTTGTAATGAAGAGATTGTGTGAACACAATCTCTAATTGATGCATAAGAAGTGCGATTTTGCGAGTAAGTCAGTTGACCTGCTTGGTTATCATATCTCTGTGGCGGGTATCTCACCCCAGATACAAAAAGTTAAAGTCATTCATGAAATGACGCCTCCGCAATGGCACCTCTGCATGATGTAGCAGGAGTCAGGACAATATTAGGTGCAACAGGGTGTGTGTACCATGGTACGCAGGGATAGCCAGGCCCCTAATTGATCTGACAAAGAAGTACCAACGATTTGAGTGGGATAAGGAACAGCAGGTGGTGTTTGACAAGTTGAAGAACTTGCTATGCTGTGAGACTGTACTAGCCTCCACTGACCTGAAGAAACCCTAACATCTGTACACTGACGCTTCTTACATGATAGGTAGAATTTTGGTGCAGAAAAATGATCATGGTATGGAGCGACTTATCCAGTATGTAAGTAGTTCTCTCAGGGAGTCCCAGCTTAACTGGCCGGTTATTGAGAAGGAAGCTTACACTGTGGTCTATGCCCTGAAGAAATTGCGTCCGTATTTGTTTGGAGCTGATTTCACTGTGTATATGGATCACAAACCACTGAAAAGTCTGTTTGTGGGCGAAGTCCGTAATACGAAAGTCCAATGTTGGGCAGTACTTATAGCTGAGTATAGGTGTAATATCAAATACATTAAAGGGTCCCATAATGTCCATGCGGACATGTTGTCTCGCCTAAGACAGCCTCGAGAAGCTGCAACACTGGTGATTATGTAATTCCGGAAGTGGAGGATGGAATCCTTCCCTATGTTCCGATGGAGGTATATGGTATTCCATACCAGGAATTATGTGATGAATAGTTCGCTGAATTCCTGGATATGTTCATCGATGTTTCTGATGGGTATGCAGTGCACAATGGAGCCTTATACTGTACCTGTGCCCCATCAGCATTGGATGCTGAGTACCCACATTTAATTCTACCTTCCAGGTATCATGGATTAGTGATAGAGGAGGCACATCATTGTGCAGGACATCAAGGGTTACAGAAAACCTTGAGTTTGATCCGTGATGCTTTCCTCTGGAAATCCTTGAGAAAGGATGTTATTGAAATGGTGGACCGATGCGCCACGTGCCAGGTTAATCGACCTGTTAACACTCGCCCAGAATATACTGAAATGCCTATGGCAAAGTATCCTGCACATATTATTGGCATGGATTTAGTGGGACTCTTTGTCGAGTCCACTAAAGGAAATTGGTGCATTTTGACCATAGTCGATCATTGCTCTGCGTGGGCAGAAGCATATCCTATTCCTTCGAAGAAAGTGGAGGAGGTTAAAGATAAGTTCTTTAACGAGTATTGTATGAGAGACGATGTGCCTGAAATCTTGATAACCGATCAGGGGGTCGAGTTCAACGAACATGAACTACTAAAGTGTCTGTAGAAGAATGAGTCCTTACCACCACCAGACCAATGGTAGAACTGAGAGGTTTAACCATGCCATGAAGGAACTAATTCAGAAAGGGGTGAACAACCAAGCTAGGGTTTGGGAGGATGCATTGGGTTCCACTCCTTTAGCTTATCACAACACCTGTCATACAATGACAGGTCATATTCCGTTTCATCCTACATATGACAGACGTGGCAAATTGTCAATGGTGATGCACATGGATGGTTTTCAGGATTTGGGTGATCATCACACCAATTTGAATAATGCATTGGTGAGGGCTCATGCACATTCCCAAGAGCATCATCGAGAGGCTATCAATAAGAGAGCTAACGCTACCGATTTTAAGGTGGGAGACTCTGTTGTTGTGGTGGCGAATGAACCGGTGAAGCTGACAACCTGTAATGATCCTGAGTATGAGATCTATAGGATCAATGGCCCTGTAGCCAATATACGACATCAAAGGTCTGGTCAAAGCCAAGTCATGAATGTGTCTAAGCTTCGGATTGTCGATCCTGAAGTATGTTGGGATAATATCCGAGAACAATCAAATAGGAAACCCGGTAAGGGTACCGCGACTAGTCACCCGGTACTGGAAAAGGTAGTTTAATTCTGTAAAGAACCACAACTTCCTTTTCTAGTTCCCGAGGGAAAAGCCGGTCCCTCAGGTATTTCTCTTCATCCTAATCGAGTAGAAAAAACAGATCAGGTGGTCGTAGAACCCATGATAACAGAACCCATTGTTACATCAGTTCCAGATATGGAAATGACTAATGAGCATAAGTCATTAGCAGATGAACCGATGTGCGATGATGCATCTGAGATGAGTGTGGATGATGACAGGTTGGGACATATTTTTGGCAGAGCTCCAAATCCAGGTTACAATTTGTGAAAGCGCCGGCATAGTCCGGACTTTTTCAGTAGTATGTGTAGGACAGTCCCACGCATTGGTGTGGTGGATATTCCGATGACTGATGTGCAGTTCCATCGCTATATAACCGCAGTCATAAACCGTCATATTCACTCACTGCTCGATAATTCATCCGGCAATCCTTGTTCATGTAGAGCTTAAGGCTTGTGATATTTGCCATAATGTGTCAGTTTACAATCCGTGTAATGTTACGGTTATTTTTTGTGATTAGCATTTGTTTTTGTATCAGTGAAACAAAATCGCCTGATATTCAGAAAGTTAAGAATGGAGTGTTACTTACGCAACATATTCCGACCTCAGTTGTTCATGTGGAGTGGACTGTTCTAATATCCAGTTCAGCTCCATGATTACCCATTAATTTCAGCAAGCAGGTAAAATTTGTACATGACGTTATTGAAATTCCTAGCAGCAGGAAGTTACTGTCTAAACATCACATGACTAGTTTGTCCCATCGTTTGATAAATGCGCACAAGATCGCCCGTGAACCAACAATTGTCCAAGACACTACATCTAGGAAGCATCGTGGATTTCTAAATTTTGTGGGCGACATAGCCTCATCTTTGATTGCAGTGGCTACTAGTGGGGCCATTGAGAAGCTTCAAGAAATTGTGAAAGATTCAATGACCAAGCCTAATAAGATTATCCATTATACTAACGAATTGACAACACATATTAAACATCTATATACGGTAGTTAATGTGGATAGGACCCGACTTAAGGACTTGACAGACGCATTACAGAATACGACCATGCAGATTAATAAGCTTGAACCTGACTTTCTGTCATGGAAACAGAAAATATTTATCCAGACTAGAATTAGCCAGGCGATTAACTCAATAGAGGGCACCGCCCAAGAGTACCACCAGTCAGTTATGAAATTTAAACGCCTATCTGCTTAATTAGAGTTTGACAGAAGAACTATTTAGCCCTGCTGATTTAGTTGGTATGTCTCAGTAGATTGAGCTAGCACGAAGTTAATCACTCCATTCCAGTGGTACTATCATAACGCTATTGTATGGCCCTTGTGGAAGGACCCGAGATCACTACATTTTGTGACTGCTTTCCCCTTAATCGATGACGGAAATTACGTTGCACATAGAGTACACTCGTGGCCTGTTCCATTAAGTGTCTCCGCCCATTTCGTGCACATTAAGTTAAACATTGTTAATATTGGACTTGATACGCATGCTGTTTGGTATTTTGCCCCGGACAAGTGCCGCGGTACTCTGCAGATCGATTCTTCCATCTTCCTTGTCTCGTGAGCATATTGTCTAATACAACTAATCCTGAATGCAAGATTGAACTGTCCTCGTCCAATGACACTAGTAGCAAGTTGTTTAATGGACAGTATATGGGGGTAATATTACAAATAGTTGGGGAAACCATAAAAGTACATTGTTTGGGTGAGCGCACTACAGAGCACAGACTTTTGAATGGGATATAGGTACTAAACCTCCAGAAATGTGCTTACAGTGGAGCCGGCTGCCATTATAGTCCCATCATGGCCTATGAACATAAATATGTCAGTTCTATGAACATAATTCTGCCAGTTTTGAATATGACCAATATAGAGATCTCGGATGTCTTAAACCAATCTCAGATCATAAAACATCTTGAAATTGTCAAATGGGACCACTTACGTAAGGACAAAATGGTTAGTTTGGCACCATTGTCTGACATAGATATCAACGCGACTGGTAGCAATGAGTTAGGACGTAGTTATATTATTGTTATTGTGTTATCTACCTGTATTATATTGTTATTTGTTTTATATATTTCATATCGGTGTGGTGTTTGGCAAAAAGTCAAGCTATGTTGCATCAATTGTTTGAGTAACTCGAAGGGAGCATCTAAAAATGCATGTGAATTTATATGGGATGGGCAGTGCACTCCTCGTTACACCATTGGAACTGATCCACCCAGGCAAGTTAGTCAATGAGCCAACATGAGCGGGCCGCCAGACGGAATGTGGCATCCCACTCTCGATTCCAGCGTGTATCGTGCTGTGCATCCCTGGTGTTTCTTTTGATGAACCTTTATATCTGCTTACCGACAGGTAACACCATAATGTATCTGTAAGATACACTTTTATTGCATTGTACTATATTCGTACCAATTGCTCACCTTGTTATGGTATGATATGCTGTTAACATCATTATGCGGTCATACCATGTCATCACTGTATTGTAAATATGTACAAACCTGTATTTGTAATCGTTTAATTTAGTATATTTAGTTGTATTTAGCTATATTATATGGCAACCACCTAGCATACACAGAAGCTTGTCCAGCATGAGATTCGTTCTCATGCCTGATGTGTCTTCAGTGTGTACTGGACCCTGAAACACATGGGCACATGGTAGCATGGGGATGATGAAATCCAGGATGGCGTAAGTCACTGAGAGCATTCCCCGTGTTTGGCATACATCACTAGTGTGATGTAATCATCTCGGAGCCACATGGCATATGCCTTTACATACAACTGCGTTGCAACTAGGTTTAATCATGTCAATTTGTTATCACTGTTTATTTTAGTCATGAACTGTTTTGATTGTCTTGTTTTTCTTGTTTAGTGTCATGTTTTATGAAATGGGTGATGTTTGTGATTGTTTGATTGTTATATATTATTTTGTTTTCTAGATAGTTATATGTTGTAGGTGGTGAGGTGATATGAATGTTCGTTAGTATAGGGGTGTGTGGATGAGTGGCTGTAGATGGTGCACAGCTAGTTAAATCAACCAGTCATTTAACTTCAGTCGATGGGCATATGTAAATATGGGATTTGTGGACTAGCTACCTGCGAAGCCCATGGCCACCTTTTGGTACCCGGGTAAATATTTGTAGATGCCATTTTGACACTGTGCGGGTCAAGTATGTTTTGGGTCACATCATCAGTCTTGAATAATCATAACATCGTCATCATGGTAAGTCACTGGCAATAGGGCCAACTATTCAGGCCACTATTGGTAGTAAGTAATAAGTCTATTTTCATAGGTCGTTATGACATGATAAGTGGTGTAGCATTTATCTTGTGATTATTTATATCCTATCGGGATATCCAATTACTACCACTGCTATATTATTATATGTTAGGCATGCTGCCTGCTGAAGGTATAAATGATACATTTTGTGTGAATGTTTTGAGGGATTATGAGAGGATAATTATGATCACTGGTGATGGACAAATTAGATTAGCCATATTTGATTTAGGTTCGATTAAGATTGGTTGCTATAATCAATCTAGTTTTGTCATTTTCAATTAGGATTTAGATCGGATAATTTAGACAAATTTTCAACCCATGTAAATTCATAGTCATAATCATAATCCATTTATGAGAAATATAACTAAATCTTTAACCCCTGGAAGGCCAGAAACTGGTTCTGTCACTATGATACACGTCATAGATACCGCAACGGCAAGATACTATTGGATTAAGTTCAAGATAGATCTTAGGATGAATTCTGGGTACCTAATACAACAAGGTCTTACAAGATGGTTAATTAAGAAGGATATTTACATGATTCAAAGAAGTTAGTCAGATAGCAGGAATAGAGTATACTGATCCAGTTATGTGATTCAGCACCACACAGAAATCCCATGATGTATGTATAATTCCGGCAATTACCCAGAATCTACATGCCAGGTCACAGATCACGTAGTCATACGTCATGACGTATCATAACCATTAGTTATTAGACCCAAATATAATTCCCCTATAGAAAAGTAATCCTGATGAGTTAATGTTTGAATGGTTAACGCTCTTGTCATAACAGAATTAATATGTGGGAAGCTTAAAGTAAGAGAAAGAAAGTAAGGAATTGATGCTTGATGAGACTTGTCAAAACAGAATTGTATACATATCCTGTCACGAGGCATCACTTGCATCCTGGTTCTGACCAGTTGAGTCCGGCTGTCTTTTTGAGTGTGGGAAGGAGCGTGTTAACCAATCAAACTCGTAGATTTTTGGAAATCACCAGGTAAGCCCTCTGAAATGTCATCAGAGCGATATCATGAATAAATCTGCTTTATTTGTATATAAGGCCATGTATGCTGTATTTAGACACAGTTCCGACATCGTTAGTTGATCTCCGTTTTTTGATATAGTTTAGAGAACGTATTTGTTAAGCATAGAGAAATTTAGTATAGAAATAGTACAAAGTGATATTCAGTCAGAATTAATTGTAACGCCTGCAATACGTCTATTAGGATTTGTTCAGTTAATAAAGGTCATATATAATTTGTCGAAAATGTGTATCATTATTTAGTAATATTGTTCAGTGATAAATTAAGTGAAAGGAAAACCACCTTTCTCGAACTCGAACCGACTCCAGAATTTGTGAATGCTTAATATTGTTTATTGAAAAGCTGAAGTTCCAACTTTTCAGTATGTATATCTATTTCACACGTTTCATATATGCTACTTGCTAATATTTCCATTTTTTCTTTCATCTATTTAATGTTAAAATAGTTATTCTTTTTGCGTTCTGGCAGATTCATCACTTATGTATAGCGAAAGCATCGTATGCATATAAGAATGGCAGAACTAATGGCCATTGATTATTACATTACTAAAGCGGACATTCACCTTGGACAATACTGGAGATCTGTTTTCCGGACAGAAACATGATCAACAACGCGATGGATCAATTTTGATTATTTTCTAAGTTCCGTCCACTTTGTACGCACATTTGAATCCGATTTAACTCTTTGCACCCTGAATTCGCAGTATCTAAATTTCAATGTACTTATATGGGTAAGCCGTTGAATATTATGAAGCTAATTTGCCTGGACGCTGTTGCTGTTGCGGATGTCGGTTTATGCCGACTTGATAATAAATGGAGAATGGACAAGAAAATTAAAGATTTTTCTTAGCGAATATCCATTTTCAGGCCAAGAGAAAAGTAATTTTGATTACCAAGCCTGTCATTCCAGTTGTAAATGTGAATAAGAAATATTCCTCCCTTGGACGTCAAAGACCACTACAGAGACAATGTTAGCAGACTTGGCCATTAAATGGTTATTTGTCACAAGATGGGTTAACTCGGGCTTACTTTGGGCGTTAACGGGATATTCATGATGGGAAGTTGACAAGATTATATGTCTGTGTAACGGTATCTCTTCATCAAATATAATCGAGACCAGAACTTTCACTAAGACTTTGATGTCTTGGCTGATATATAAAAATTCTGCCTTATACATTTTGCCATTGCGGGCACTGAAAAATGTAACTTCTCTTGAGCGACGTGCTGTCGGTAACACAGCCGCCGACAAATATGATGACATCTTTGTCGTCAAGGTGCAAGTAGATTGTGATGTTGAAACAGATGGAGAGCTTCCAAAACAATCAGCAACCGGAGTTGAATCCTATGTAGAATTTGCAATATTTCCACAGATGCCGTGTGGGCATGAAGGATTAATCCAGTTTTAGCTTGGCCCTGGCCATCTCTAGCTAAGATCCACCACACTTTGCCCGTGTTGAGAGTAATCAATCCCTACAGTCCCTGAATCTCAATTTCCAGAAAACTATACGAAGAATTTTTAATTATTCAACGGCACGTTTATTACTATGCCTCTAATAATAATATAGTAAGGACATACAATTCAGATAACTTGTTATTCATGACGTAATCAATTATTACCTCTGCCTGCATGTGACGAAGTTGATTTAGATGTCAAATGCTTGATCGATAAACTGGATTCATAAATTGCAGCAAGCATGTAATATCAGGATCAATTTCTAGCTATGCACCATCCATTTTTTTACTATGCACAACCAATTTCTAGTTATACACTAACCATTTCTAGCCACGCACCATCCATTTCTAGCCATGCACCATCCATTTCTCGCTATGTACCGCCCATTTATATCTAGGCACCGCGCATTGCTAGCTATGCATTGCCCTTTTCTAGCTATGCACCACCCATTTCCAGCTTTGCACCACGCATTTCGAGCTTTGCACCGCCCATTTCCAGCTATGCCCCCCCCCCATTTCTAGCCATGCACCACGCATATCTAGCTATGTACCACCAGTTTCTAGCTATGCACCGCCAATTTCTAGCTATGCACCGCACATTTCTAGCTGTGCACCGCGCATATCTAGCTATGTACCACCAATTTCTAGCTATGCACCGCCCATTTCTAGCTATGCACCACCCATTTCTAGCTGTGCACCGCGCATATCTAGCTATGTACCACAAATTTGTAGCTATTCACCGCCCATTTCTACATATGCATTGCCAATTTCCTGCGATGAACCGTGCATATCTAGCTATGCACAACCCATTTCTAGCTATGCACCACCCATTTCTAGCTATGCACCGCCCATTTTATTTTTATTGATTTAAGAAAGTTAAGAAAGACACGTCGTTAAAATCTGCTCCGTAAATATCTTGAGAATTAATGTGTGTCCTGTGATATTAATGTAATAATTTGTATATCATCATTTAGCTAACCGTGATGTGTTTAAGAGCGTGTGCTTAGTTTCAAGAAATATGTCGAAGTTTTTTAGTTATAGCTGATTTCATATTTTTAATATTCTCAAATCGCATATAACCTCCGCACTGTTAGTGACGATCGCGGAATAGGTGTTGTTTCTCTAGGTCTAATGGCGGCGAGAATTAATCCCTTAACAAAGGACAGCTAAATTGTATACAGTGCCTGATTGACCCGGGTTGGAAACTTAATTGCAATGGAGACATGCGGTCTATGCGTTTGCCTTTTAACTCCGAATGAAGACGTGTTAGACAGCATAACAAATATTGATTTACAAACCATTAAATTTGATGACAATGTTAATTTCATAGTTAAGCATAACATTTACTCTGTAACGATTACAGTTAAAGATGATTCTACAATATCGAAATGGCTAGAAAAGTGTGAAGAACATTACGGCGAGGGCACTCTCAAGGGTAGCAATGGAGTAATTTCCAGAGTAAATCGTTTCGTTTCGGTAAATAACCAATGTAATGTAACTGTGACAGTTTATGATTCCACATTTATCATCCATGTGCAGGGTGCTAATGCTCGCTACTGGGTAGCAACAGATCTCTTATATTTGGTGTCTAGTATATATCAATATGACAACCACTACAGTCCGGATCGAAGCATGAGAGAAGCAATTGAGGATGTGACCGAAGCGTGTGACCGCGTGGATGACTTAGTGCATAGTGGAGGCGATGGCATACGTGATGTAGGCGACGACATACGTGATGTAGGCGATGACATACGTGATGTATGCGATGACATACTTGATGTAGGCGATGACATACGTGATATAGGTGAGGACATACGTGATGTAGGCGATGACATACGTGATGCAGGCGATGACTCACGGGATGTAGAAGAGGGCTTACGGGATGTAGACATATTGTTATGTAGCTCACCACAAACCGAACTGAAAGAACTATTCATGCCTGAAATCACTAGCACGCCCACTGTGTCCAGCGCTAATCAACTTGTGTCTGCTCAAGCACCCACTGACTTAAATGAGCAGCTGATTAAGTTAACCGAACAACTAACCGAAAAAGAAGCGCAAATAAGTACATTAAGTGAAGAAAATGCCAGGCTACGAGCACAACTAAAGCCTAGAATAACAGTAGATATGGGTGTTGATCCAATAGATCAGTCGAGACGGTGCAGCAAGTCTGAGAAAAAGGTGGGCAGCATCGGAGAACGGACATATACAGTTATCACTGACCAGAACATCGCAGTCAATATATCAGATACTATTATTTGTGACTCCATGAAAATGGATACTACGCCAAAACTCTGGGATCAAAAAATATTTCTAACAAAGAAAGCTGTTGAATGTGAGGACACAATTCTCAAACGTGCTCCAATAAATCATCATCAAAAACCCATTTGTGTTGTAACCAATACTAAATCGACTGGCATCACCAAATACGCGAACTACACGGCAAATCCCAACAAACAAATGCTAATAATTGGATCATCGATGATCAAGGGTGTTAATGAGAACGGTCTGGATCCTCGAGTCCAGGTTATGTGTTGCAGAGGTGCAAAGATAATGGACTTTCTAGAGGTTCTATATTTCATAGATCTACAGAATTATATCAATATCGTAGTAATGGTGGGAACAAGCAATTCCGACAACCCTCTCTGTGACGCACTAAACGATATGGAGAAGTTAGTGCATGACGTACATACTCTAGCCCGCAGTGCCAGTTATATGTTTGTGAACCCTGTCCGCAAGGGGATAATGTAAAGCGCCAGGAATTCGTGAGACAATTCAGTCGTCACATTGAAGTCCGTGGACAGTTCATGGACTTCACAATTATTTACTCGGCGGAACTTTTTTATTCGCGAAGCAGGCCAGGTGTAATCGATAATTCTATGTTTTTCGCGGACAAATTACACATCAATAAAAACGGCTCTACGGCATTAGTCCATTGTATCAATGACTATGTTAATATTCTAATTACCGCGGCGTGTAAATTTTGCGCGGAACCAAACCACAAATCGTCGATGTGTCGCCATGGTCGACCGGTTCTGCGCTTTAAATGTAACAGTTACGGACACAAATCAAATCGATGTCCTGGACACTAATGGGTCGGCCAGGAAGGAGTGCCAACAGAAACCAGCCACTGCAAAATAAACAGTTATGATGCTACAATAACTAATTTCTTAGACACAGGCAATAATAATAATAATAATAATAATAATAATAATAATAATAATAATAATAATATCTATCGTATCGATTCTGTTTACAATGTGTTAATCAGTAACAGATTCGATCTGTTAAATAGTAATGCTACTGATGCTGCTACCTCTAATCCTACTGCTGATTATGTTGCCACTGATGTCACTACCTCTAATCCTACTGCTGAATATGTTGCAACTGATGTCACTACCTCTAATCCTACTGCTGGTTATGTTGCCACTGATGTCACAACCTCTAATGCTACTGCTGATTATGTTGCCACTGATGCTGCTACCTCTAATCCTACTGCTGATTATGTTGCCACTGATGCTGCTACCTCTAATCCTACTGCTGATTATGTTGCCACTGATGTCACTACCCCAAATCCTACTGCTGGTTATGTTGCAACTGATGTCACTACCTCTAATCCTACTGCTGATTATGTTGCCACTGATGCTGCTACCTCTAATCCTACTGCTGATTATGTTGCCATTGATGCTGCTACCTCTAATCCTACTGCTGATTATGTTGCCACTAATGCCGCTACCTCTAATCCTACTGCTGATTATGTTGCCACTGATGCTGCTACCTCTAATCCTACTGCTGATTATGTTGCCACTGATGCGGCTACCTCTAATCCCACTGCTGATTATGTTGCCACTGATGCCGCTACCTATAATCCTGCTGCTGATTATGTTGCCACTGATGCTGCTACCTCTAATCCTACTGCTGATTATGTTGCCACTGATGCTGCTACCTCTAATCCTACTGCGGATTATGTTGCCACTGATGCTGCTACCTCTAATCCTACTGCTGATTATGTCGCCAATGATGCCGCTACCTCTAATCCTACTGCTGATTATATCGCCACTGATATCACTACCTCCAATCTTACTGCTGATTATGTCGCCAATGATGTCACTACCTCTAATCCTACTGCTGATTATGTTGCACTGATGTCACTACCTCTAATCCTACTGCTGATCATGTTGCCACTGATGCTGCTACCTCTAATCCTACTGCTGATTATGTCGCCAATGATGTCACTACCTCTAATCCTACTGCTGATTATGTTGCCACTGATGCCGCTGCCTATAATCCTACTGCTGATTATGTTGCCACTGATGCTGCTACCTCTAAAGCCACTGCTGATTATGTCGTCAATGATGCTGCTACCTCTAATCCTACTGCTGATTATGTCGTCAATGATGCTGCTACCTCTAATCCTACTGCTGATTATGTTGCCACTGATGCTGCTACCTCTAATTCTTCTGCTGATTATGCTGCTACTGATGCTGCTACCTCTAATCCTACTGCTGATTTTGTTGCCACTAATGCTGCTAGCTATAATCCTACTGCTGATTATGTTACAACTGATGCCGCTACCTCTAATCCTACTGCTGATTATGTTGACACTGATGTCACTACCTCTAATCCTACTGCTGATTATGTTGCAACTGATGTCACTACCTCTAATCCTACTGCTGATTATGTTGCCACTGATGCTGCTACCTCTAATCCTACTGCTGATTATCTTGCCACTGATGCTGCTACCTCTAATCCTACTGCTGATAATGTTGCAACTGATGTCACTACCTCTAATCCTACTGCTGATTATGTTGCCACTGATGTCACTCCCTCTAATCCTACTGCTGATTATGTCGCCACTGATATCACTACCTCCAATCTTACTGCTGATTATGTCGCCAATGATGTCACTACCTCTAATCCTACTGCTGATTATGTTGCCACTGATGTGACTACCTCTAATCCTACTGATGATTATGTTGCCACTGATGCTGCTACCTCTAATCCTACTGCTGATTATGTTGCAACTGATGTCACTACCTCTAATCCTACTGCTGATTATGTTGCCACTGATGCCGTTGCCTCTAATCCTACTGCTGATTATGTTGCCACTGATGCTGCTACCTCTAATCCTACTGCTGATTATGTTGCAACTGATATCACTACCTCTAATCCTACTGCTGATCATGTTGCCACTGATGTCACTCCCTCTAATCATACTGCTGATTATGTTGCAACTGATGCTGCTACCTCTAATCCTACTGCTGATTATGCTGCTACTGACGCTGCTACCTCTAATCCCACTGCTGATTATGTTGCAACTGATGTCACTACCTCTAATCCTACTGCTGATTATGTTGCCACTGATGCTGCTACCTCTAATCCTACTGCTGATTATGTTGCCACTGATGCTGCTACCTCTAATCCTACTGCTGATTATGTTGCAACTGATGTCACTACCTCTAGTCCTACTGCTGATTATGTTGCCACTGATGTCACTCCCTCTAATCCTACTGCTGATTATGTCGCCACCGATATCACTACCTCCTATCTTACTGCTGATTATGTCGCCAATGATGTCACTACCTCTAATCCTACTGCTGATTATGTTGCCACAGATGTCACTACCTCTAATCCTACTGCTGATTATGTTGCCACTGATGCTGCTACCTCTAATCCTACTGCTGATTATGTTGCAACTGATGTCACTACCTCTAATCATACTGCTGATTATGTTGCCACTGATGCCGCTGCCTCTAATCCTACTGCTGATTATGTTGCCACTGATGCTGCTACCTCTAATCCCACTGCTGATTATGTCGTCAATGATGCTGCCACCTCTAATCCTACTGCTGATTATGTTGCAACTAATGCCGCTACCTCTAATCCTACTGCTGATTATGTTGCCACTGATGCTGCCACCTCTAATCCTACTGCTGATTATGTTGCCACTGATGCGGCTACCTCTAATCCTACTGCTGATTATGTTGCCACTGATGCTGCTACCTCTAATCCTACTGCTGATTATGTTGCCACTGATGCTGCTACCTCTAATCCTACTGCTGATTATGTTGCCACTGATGCTGCTACCTCTAATCCTACTGCTGATTATGCGGCCAATGATGCTGCTACCTCTCATCCTACTGCTGATTATGTCGCCAATGATGCCGCTACCTCTAATCCTACTGCTGATTATGTCGCCACTGATATCACTACCTCCAATCTTACTGCTGATTATGTCGTCAATGATGTCACTACCTCTAATCCTACTGCTGATTATGTTGCACTGATGTCACTACCTCTAATCCTACTGCTGATTATGTTGCCACTGATGCTGCTACCTCTAATCCTACTGCTGATTATGTCGCTAATGATGTCACTACCTCTAATCCTACTGCGGATTATGTTGCCACTGATGCAGCTACCTCTAAACCCACTGCTGATTATGTCGTCAATGATGCTGCTACCTCTAATCCTACTGCTGATTATGTCGTCAATGATGCTGCTACCTCTAATCCTACTGCTGATTATGTTGCCACTGATGCTGCTCCATCTAATTCTACTGCTGAGTATGCTGCTAGTGATGCTGCTACCTCTAATCCTACTGCTGATTTTGTTGCCACTAATGCTGCTAGCTATAATCCTACTGTTGATTATGTTACAACTGATGCTGCTACCTCTAATCCTACTGCTGATTATGTTGACACTGATGTCACTACCTCTAATCCTACTGCTGATTATGTTGCAACTGATGCTGCTACCTCTAATCCTACTGCTGATTATGCTGCTACTGATGCTGCTACCTCTAATCCCACTGCTGATTATGTTGCAACTGATGTCACTACCTCTAATCCTACTGCTGATTATGTTGGCACTGATGCTGCTACCTCTAATCCTACTGCTGATTATGTTGCCACTGATGCTGCTACCTCTAATCCTACTGCTGATTATGTTGCAACTGATGTCACTACCTCTAATCCTACTGCTGATTATGTTGCCACTGATGTCACTCCCTCTAATCCTACTGCTGATTATGTCGCCACTGATATCACTACCTCCAATCTTACTGCTGATTATGTCGCCAATGATGTCACTACCTCTAATCCTACTGCTGATTATGTTGCCACTGATGTCACTACCTCTAATCCTACTGCTGATTATGTTGCCACTGATGCCGCTGCCTCTAATCCTAATGCTGATTATGTTGCCACTGATGCTGCTACCTCTAATCCCACTGCTGATTATGTCGTCAATGATGCTGCCACCTCTAATCCTACTGCTGTTTATGTCGTCAATGATGCTGCTACCTCTAATCCTACTGCTGATTATGTTGCCACTGATGCTGCTACCTCTAATCCTACTGCTGATTATGCTGCTACTGATGCTGCTACCTCTAATCCTACTGCTGATTATGTTGCCACTGATGCTGCTACCTCTAATCCTACTGCTGATTATGTTGCAACTGATGTCACTACCTCTAATCCTACTGCTGATGATGTCGCCAATGATGCCGCTACCTCTAATCCTACTGCTGATTATGTCGCCACTGATATCACTACCTCCAATCTTACTGCTGATTATGTCGCCAATGATGTCACTACCTCTAATCCTACTGCTGATTATGTTGCAACTGATGTCACTACCTCTAATCCTACTGCTGATGATGTCGCCAATGATGCCGCTACCTCTAATCCTACTGCTGATTATGTTGCAACTGAAGTCACTACCTCTAATCCTACTGCTGATTATGTTGCCACTGATGTCACTACCTCTAATCCTACTGCTGATTATGTTGCCACTGATGCTGCTACCTCTAATCCTACTGCTGATTATGTTGCAACTGATGTCACTACCTCTAGTCCTACTGCTGATTATGTTGCCACTGATGTCACTCCCTCTAATCCTACTGCTGATTATGTCGCCACCGATATCACTACCTCCAATCTTACTGCTGATTATGTCGCCAATGATGTCACTACCTCTAATCCTACTGTTGATTATGTTGCCACAGATGTCACTACCTCTAATCCTACTGCTGATTATGTTGCCACTGATGCTGCTACCTCTAATCCTACTGCTGATTATGTTGCAACTGATGTCACTACCTCTAATCATACTGCTGATTATGTTGCCACTGATGCCGCTGCCTCTAATCCTACTGCTGATTATGTTGCCACTGATGCTGCTACCTCTAATCCCACTGCTGATTATGTCGTCAATGATGCTGCCACCTCTAATCCTACTGCTGATTATGTTGCAACTAATGCCGCTACCTCTAATCCTACTGCTGATTATGTTGCCACTGATGCTGCCACCTCTAATCCTACTGCTGATTATGTTGCCACTGATGCGGCTACCTCTAATCCTACTGCTGATTATGTTGCCACTGATGCTGCTACCTCTAATCCTACTGCTGATTATGTTGCCACTGATGCTGCTACCTCTAATCCTACTGCTGATTATGTTGCCACTGATGCTGCTACCTCTAATCCTACTGCTGATTATGCGGCCAATGATGCTGCTACCTCTCATCCTACTGCTGATTATGTCGCCAATGATGCCGCTACCTCTAATCCTACTGCTGATTATGTCGCCACTGATATCACTACCTCCAATCTTACTGCTGATTATGTCGCCAATGATGTCACTACCTCTAATCCTACTGCTGATTATGTTGCACTGATGTCACTACCTCTAATCCTACTGCTGATTATGTTGCCACTGATGCTGCTACCTCTAATCCTACTGCTGATTATGTCGCTAATGATGTCACTACCTCTAATCCTACTGCGGATTATGTTGCCACTGATGCAGCTACCTCTAAACCCACTGCTGATTATGTCGTCAATGATGCTGCTACCTCTAATCCTACTGCTGATTATGTCGTCAATGATGCTGCTACCTCTAATCCTACTGCTGATTATGTTGCCACTGATGCTGCTCCCTCTAATTCTACTGCTGAGTATGCTGCTAGTGATGCTGCTACCTCTAATCCTACTGCTGATTTTGTTGCCACTAATGCTGCTAGCTATAATCCTACTGTTGATTATGTTACAACTGATGCTGCTACCTCTAATCCTACTGCTGATTATGTTGACACTGATGTCACTACCTCTAATCCTACTGCTGATTATGTTGCCACTGATGCTGCTACCTCTAATCCCACTGCTGATTATGTCGTCAATGATGCTGCCACCTCTAATCCTACTGCTGATTATGTTGCAACTAATGCCGCTACCTCTAATCCTACTGCTGATTATGTTGCCACTGATGCTGCCACCTCTAATCCTACTGCTGATTATGTTGCCACTGATGCGGCTACCTCTAATCCTACTGCTGATTATGTTGCCACTGATGCTGCTACCTCTAATCCTACTGCTGATTATGTTGCCACTGATGCTGCTACCTCTAATCCTACTGCTGATTATGTTGCCACTGATGCTGCTACCTCTAATCCTACTGCTGATTATGCGGCCAATGATGCTGCTACCTCTCATCCTACTGCTGATTATGTCGCCAATGATGCCGCTACCTCTAATCCTACTGCTGATTATGTCGCCACTGATATCACTACCTCCAATCTTACTGCTGATTATGTCGCCAATGATGTCACTACCTCTAATCCTACTGCTGATTATGTTGCACTGATGTCACTACCTCTAATCCTACTGCTGATTATGTTGCCACTGATGCTGCTACCTCTAATCCTACTGCTGATTATGTCGCTAATGATGTCACTACCTCTAATCCTACTGCGGATTATGTTGCCACTGATGCAGCTACCTCTAAACCCACTGCTGATTATGTCGTCAATGATGCTGCTACCTCTAATCCTACTGCTGATTATGTCGTCAATGATGCTGCTACCTCTAATCCTACTGCTGATTATGTTGCCACTGATGCTGCTCCCTCTAATTCTACTGCTGAGTATGCTGCTAGTGATGCTGCTACCTCTAATCCTACTGCTGATTTTGTTGCCCCTAATGCTGCTAGCTATAATCCTACTGTTGATTATGTTACAACTGATGCTGCTACCTCTAATCCTACTGCTGATTATGTTGACACTGATGTCACTACCTCTAATCCTACTGCTGATTATGTTGCAACTGATGCTGCTACCTCTAATCCTACTGCTGATTATGCTGCTACTGATGCTGCTACCTCTAATCCCACTGCTGATTATGTTGCAACTGATGTCACTACCTCTAATCCTACTGCTGATTATGTTGGCACTGATGCTGCTACCTCTAATCCTACTGCTGATTATGTTGCCACTGATGCTGCTACCTCTAATCCTACTGCTGATTATGTTGCAACTGATGTCACTACCTCTAATCCTACAGCTGATTATGTTGCCACTGATGTCACTCCCTCTAATCCTACTGCTGATTATGTCGCCACTGATATCACTACCTCCAATCTTACTGCTGATTATGTCGCCAATGATGTCACTACCTCTAATCCTACTGCTGATTATGTTGCCACTGATGTCACTCCCTCTAATCCTACTGCTGATTATGTCGCCACTGATATCACTACCTCCAATCTTACTGCTGATTATGTTGCCACTGATGCCGCTGCCTCTAATCCTACTGCTGATTATGTTGCCACTGATGCTGCTACCTCTAATCCCACTGCTGATTATGTCGTCAATGATGCTGCCACCTCTAATCCTACTGCTGATTATGTCGTCAATGATGCTGCTACCTCTAATCCTACTGCTGATTATGTTGCCACTGATGCTGCTACCTCTAATCCTACTGCTGATTATGCTGCTACTGATGCTGCTACCTCTAATCCTACTGCTGATTATGTTGCCACTGATGCTGCTACCTCTAATCCTACTGCTGATTATGTTGCAACTGATGTCACTACCTCTAATCCTACTGCTGATGATGTCGCCAATGATGCCGCTACCTCTAATCCGTCTGCTGATTATGTCGCCACTGATATCACTACCTCCAATCTTACTGCTGATTATGTCGCCAATGATGTCACTACCTCTAATCCTACTGCTGATTATGTTGCAACTGATGTCACTACCTCTAATCCTACTGCTGATGATGTCGCCAATGATGCCGCTACCTCTAATCCTACTGCTGATTATGTTGCAACTGAAGTCATTACCTCTAATCCTACTGCTGATGATGTCGCCAATGATGCCGCTACCTCTAATCCTACTGCTGATTATGTTGCAACTGAAGTCACTACCTCTAATCCTACTGCTGATTATGTTGCCACTGATGTCACTACCTCTAATCCTACTGCTGATTATGTTGCCACTGATGCTGCTACCTCTAATCCTACTGCTGATTATGTTGCAACTGATGTCACTACCTCTAATTCTACTGCTGATTATGTTGCCACTGATGCTGCTACCTCTAAGCCCACTGCTGATTATGTCGTCAATGATGCTGCCACCTCCAATCCTACTGCTGATTATGTCGTCAATGATGCTGCTACCTCTAATCCTACTGCTGATTATGTTGCCACTGATACTGCTACCTCTAATCCTACTGCTGATTATGCTGCTACTGATGCTGCTACCTCTAATCCTACTGCTGATTATGTTGCCACTGATGTCACTACCTCTAATCCTACTGCTGATTATGTTGTAACTGATGCTGCTACCTCTAATCCTACTGTTGATTATGGTGCTACTGATGCTGCTACCTCTAATCCCACTGCTGATTATGTTGCAACTGATGTCACTACCTCTAATCCTACTGCTGATTATGTTGCCACTGATGCTGCTACCTCTAATCCTACTGCTGATTATGTTGCCACTGATGCTGCTACCTCTAATGCTACTGCTGATTATGTTGCAACTGATGTCACTACCTCTAATCCTACTGCTGATTATGTTGCCACTGATGTCACTCCCTCTAATCCTACTGCTGATTATGTTGCCACTGATGCTGCTACCTCTAATCCTACTGCTGATTATGTTGCCACTGATGCCGCTACCTCTAATCCTACTGCTGATTATGCTGCCACTGATGTCACTACCTCTAATCCTACTGGTGATTATGTTGCAACTGGTGTCACTACCTCTAATCCTACTGCTGATTATGTTGCCACTGATGCTGCTACCTCTAATCCTACAGCTGATTATGTTGCCACTGATGCTGCTACCTTTAATCCTACTGCTGATTATGTTGCCACTGATGCGGCTACCTCTAATCCTACTGCTGAATATGTTGCCACTGATGCTGCTACCTCTAATCCTACTGCTGATTATGTTGTCACTGATGCTGCTACCTCTAATCCTACTGCTGATTATGTTGCCACTGATGCTGCTACCTCTAATCCTACTGCTGATTATGTTGCCACTGATGCTGCTACCTCTAATCCTGCTGCTGATTATGTCGCCACTAGTGCTGCTACCTCTAATCCTACTGCTGATTATGTTGCAACTGATGCTGCTACCTCCAATCCTACTGCTGATTATGTTGCCACTGATGTCACTACCTCTAATCCTACTGCTGATTATGTTGCCACTGCTGTCACTACCTCTAATCCCACTGCTGATTATGTTGCCACTGATGCTGCTACCTCTAATCCTACTGCTGATTATGTTGCCACTGATGCTGCTACCTCTAATCCTACTGCTGATTATGTTGCCACTGATGCTGCCACCTCTAATCCTACTGCTGATTTTGTTGCCACTGATGCTGCTACCTCTAATCCTACTGCTGATTATGTTGCCACTGATGCTGCTACCTCTAATCCTACTGCTGATTATGTTGCCACTGATGCTGCTACCTCTAATCCTACTGCTGATTATGTCGCCAATGATGCCGCTACCTCTAATCCTACTGCTGATTATGTTGCCACTGATGCTGCTACCTCTAATCCTACTGATGGTTATGTTGTCACTGATGTCACTACCTCTAATCCTACTGCTGATTATGTTGCCACTGATGCTGCTACCTCTAATCCTACTGCTGATTATGTTGCCACTGATGCTGCTACCTCTAATCCTACTGCTGCTTATGTTGCCACTGATGCTGCTACCTCTAATCCTACTGCTGATTATGCTGCTACTGATGCTGCTACTTCTAATGCTACTGCTGATTATGTCGTCAATGATGCTGCTACCTCTAATCCTACTGCTGATTATGCTGCTACTGATGCTGCTACCTCTAATGCTACTGCTGATTATGTCGTCAATGATGCTGCTACCTCTAATCCTACTGCTGATTTTGTCGCCACTAGTGCTGCTACCTCTAATCCTACTGCTGATTATGTTGCCACTGTTGTCACTACCTCTAATCCTACTGCTGATTATGTTGCAACTGATGCTGCCACCTCTAATCCTACTGCTGATTATGCTGCTACTGATGCTGCTACCTCTAATCCCACTGCTGATTATGTTGCAACTGATGTCACTACCTCTAATCCTACTGCTGATTATGTTGCCACTGATGCTGCTACCGCTAATCCTCCTGCTGATTATGTTGCCACTGATGCTGCTACCTCTAATCCTACTGCTGATTATGTTGCAACTGATGTCACTACCTCTAATCCTACTGCTGATTATGTTGCCACTGATGTCACTCCCTCTAATCCTACTGCTGATTATGTTGCCACTGATGCTGCTACCTCTAATCCTACTGCTGATTATGTTGCCACTGATGCCGCTACCTCTAATCCTACTGCTGATTATGTTGCCACTGATGTCACTACCTCTAATCCTACTGCTGATTATGTTGCAACTGATGTCACTCCCTCTAATCCTACTGCTGATTATGTTGCCACTGATGCTGCGACCTCTAATCCTACTGCTGATTATGTTGCCACTGATGCTGCTACCTCTAATCCTACTGCTGATTATGTTGCCACTGATGCTGCTACCTCTAATCCTACTGCTGATTATGTTGCCACTGATGCTGCTACCTCTAATCCTACTGCTGATTATGTTGCCACTGATGTCACTACCTCTAATCCTACTGCTGATTATGTTGCCACTGCTGTCACTACCTCTAATCCTACTGCTGATTATGTTGCCACTGATGCTGCTACCTCTAATCCTACTGCTGATTACGTTGCCACTGATGCTGCTACCTCTAATCCTACTGCTGATTATGTTGCCACTGATGCTGCCACCTCTAATCCTACTGCTGATTATGTTGCCACTGATGCTGCTACCTCTAATCCTACTGCTGATTATGTTGCCACTGATGCTGCTACCTCTAATCCTACTGCTGATTATGTTGCCACTGATGCTGCTACCTCTAATCCTACTGCTGATTATGTCGCCAATGATGCCGCTACCTCTAATCCTACTGCTGATTATGTTGCCACTGATGCTGCTACCTCTAATCCTACTGCTGATTATGTTGTCACTGATGTCACTACCTCTAATCCTACTGCTGATTATGTTGCCACTGATGCTGCTACCTCTAATCCTACTGCTGATTATGTTGCCACTGATGCTGCTACCTCTAATCCTACTGCTGATTATGTTGCCACTGATGCTGCTACCTCTAATCCTGCTGCTGATTATGTTGCCACAGATACTGCTACCTCTAATCCTACTGCTGATTATGTCGCCACTAGTGCTGCTACCTCTAATCCTACTGCTGATTATGTTGCCACTGATGCTGCTACCTCTAATCCCACTACTGATTATGTCGTCAATGATGCTGCTACCTCTAATCCTACTGCTGATTATGTTGCCACTGATGCTGCTACCTCTAATCCTACTGCTGATTATGCTGCTACTGATGCTGCTACCTCTAATGCTACTGCTGATTATGTCGTCAATGATGCTGCTACCTCTAATCCTACTGCTGATTTTGTCGCCACTAGTGCTGCTACCTCTAATCCTACTGCTGATTATGTTGCCACTGTTGTCACTACCTCTAATCCTACTGCTGATTATGTTGCCACTGATGCTGCTACCTCTAATCCTACTGCTGATTATGTTGCCACTGATGCTGCTACCTCTAATCCTACTGCTGATTATGTTGCCACTGATGCTGCTACCTCTAATTCTACTGCTGATTATGTTGCCACTGATGCCGCTACCTCTAATCCTACTGCTGATTATGTCGCCACTGATATCACTACCTCCAATCTTACTGCTGATTATGTCGCCAATGATGTCACTACCTCTAATCCTACTGCTGATTATGTTGCAACTGATGTCACTACCTCTAATCCTACTGCTGATGATGTCGCCAATGATGCCGCTACCTCTAATCCTACTGCTGATTATGTTGCAACTGAAGTCACTACCTCTAATCCTACTGCTGATTATGTTGCCACTGATGTCACTACCTCTAATCCTACTGCTGATTATGTTGCCACTGATGCTGCTACCTCTAATCCTACTGCTGATTATGTTGCAACTGATGTCACTACCTCTAATTCTACTGCTGATTATGTTGCCACTGATGCTGCTGCCTCTAATCCTACTGCTGATTATGTTGCCACTGATGCTGCTACCTCTAAGCCCACTGCTGATTATGTCGTCAATGATGCTGCCACCTCTAATCCTACTGCTGATTATGTCGTCAATGATGCTGCTACCTCTAATTCTACTGCTGATTATGTTGCCACTGATACTGCTACCTCTAATCCTACTGCTGATTATGCTGCTACTGATGCTGCTACCTCTAATCCTACTGCTGATTATGTTGCCACTGATGTCACTACCTCTAATCCTACTGCTGATTATGTTGTAACTGATGCTGCTACCTCTAATCCTACTGTTGATTATGGTGCTACTGATGCTGCTACCTCTAATCCCACTGCTGATTATGTTGCAACTGATGTCACTACCTCTAATCCTACTGCTGATTATGTTGCCACTGATGCTGCTACCTCTAATCCTACTGCTGATTATGTTGCCACTGATGCTGCTACCTCTAATGCTACTGCTGATTATGTTGCAACTGATGTCACTACCTCTAATCCTACTGCTGATTATGTTGCCACTGATGTCACTCCCTCTAATCCTACTGCTGATTATGTTGCCACTGATGCTGCTACCTCTAATCCTACTGCTGATTATGTTGCCACTGATGCCGCTACCTCTAATCCTACTGCTGATTATGCTGCCACTGATGTCACTACCTCTAATCCTACTGCTGATTATGTTGCAACTGGTGTCACTACCTCTAATCCTACTGCTGATTATGTTGCCACTGATGCTGCTACCTCTAATCCTACAGCTGATTATGTTGCCACTGATGCTGCTACCTTTAATCCTACTGCTGATTATGTTGCCACTGATGCGGCTACCTCTAATCCTACTGCTGAATATGTTGCCACTGATGCTGCTACCTCTAATCCTACTGCTGATTATGTTGTCACTGATGCTGCTACCTCTAATCCTACTGCTGATTATGTTGCCACTGATGCTGCTACCTCTAATCCTACTGCTGATTATGTTGCCACTGATGCTGCTACCTCTAATCCTACTGCTGATAATGTCGCCACTAGTGCTGCTACCTCTAATCCTACTGCTGATTATGTTGCAACTGATGCTGCTACCTCCAATCCTACTGCTGATTATGTTGCCACTGATGTCACTACCTCTAATCCTACTGCTGATTATGTTGCCACTGCTGTCACTACCTCTAATCCCACTGCTGATTATGTTGCCACTGATGCTGCTACCTCTAATCCTACTGCTGATTATGTTGCCACTGATGCTGCTACCTCTAATCCTACTGCTGATTATGTTGCCACTGATGCTGCTACCTCTAATCCTACTGCTGATTTTGTTGCCACTGATGCTGCTACCTCTAATCCTACTGCTGATTATGTTGCCACTGATGCTGCTACCTCTAATCCTACTGCTGATTATGTTGCCACTGATGCTGCTACCTCTAATCCTACTGCTGATTATGTCGCCAATGATGCCGCTACCTCTAATCCTACTGCTGATTATGTTGCCACTGATGCTGCTACCTCTAATCCTACTGTTGGTTATGTTGTCACTGATGTCACTACCTCTAATCCTACTGCTGATTATGTTGCCACTGATGCTGCTACCTCTAATCCTACTGCTGATTATGTTGCCACTGATGCTGCTACCTCTAATCCTACTGCTGCTTATGTTGCCACTGATGCTGCTACCTCTAATCCTGCTGCTGATTATGTTGCCACAGATACTGCTACCTCTAATCCTACCGCTGATTATGTCGCCACTAGTGCTGCTACCTCTAATCCTACTGCTGATTATGTTGCCACTGATGCTGCTACCTCTAATCCCACTACTGATTATGTCGTCAATGATGCTGCTACCTCTAATCCTACTGCTGATTATGTTGCCACTGATGCTGCTACCTCTAATCCTACTGCTGATTATGCTGCTACTGATGCTGCTACCTCTAATGCTACTGCTGATTATGTCGTCAATGATGCTGCTACCTCTAATCCTACTGCTGATTTTGTCGCCACTAGTGCTGCTACCTCTAATCCTACTGCTGATTATGTTGCCACTGTTGTCACTACCTCTAATCCTACTGCTGATTATGTTGCAACTGATGCTGCCACCTCTAATCCTACTGCTGATTATGCTGCTACTGATGCTGCTACCTCTAATCCCACTGCTGATTATGTTGCAACTGATGTCACTACCTCTAATCCTACTGCTGATTATGTTGCCACTGATGCTGCTACCGCTAATCCTCCTGCTGATTATGTTGCCACTGATGCTGCTACCTCTAATCCTACTGCTGATTATGTTGCAACTGATGTCACTACCTCTAATCCTACTGCTGATTATGTTGCCACTGATGTTACTCCCTCTAATCCTACTGCTGATTATGTTGCCACTGATGCTGCTACCTCTAATCCTACTGCTGATTATGTTGCCACTGATGCCGCTACCTCTAATCCTACTGCTGATTATGTTGCCACTGATGTCACTACCTCTAATCCTACTGCTGATTATGTTGCAACTGATGTCACTCCCTCTAATCCTACTGCTGATTATGTTGCCACTGATGCTGCGACCTCTAATCCTACTGCTGATTATGTTGCCACTGATGCTGCTACCTCTAATCCTACTGCTGATTATGTTGCCACTGATGCTGCTACCTCTAATCCTACTGCTGATTATGTTGCCACTGATGCTGCTACCTCTAATCCTACTGCTGATTATGTTGCCACTGATGCTGCTACCTCTAATTCTACTGCTGATTATGTTGCCACTGATGGTGCTAGCTCTAATCCTACTGCTGATTATGTTGCCACTGATGCTGCTACCTCTAATCCTACTGCTGATTATGTCGCCACTAGTGCTGCTACCTCTAATCCTACTGCTGATTATGTTGCAACTGATGCTGCTACCTCTAATCCTACTGCTGATTATGTTGCCACTGATGTCACTACCTCTAATCCTACTGCTGATTATGTTGCCACTGATATCACTACCTCTAATCCTACTGCTGATTATGTTGCCACTGATGCTGCTACCTCTAATCCTACTGCTGATTATGTTGCCACTGATGCTGCTACCTCTAATCCTACTGCTGATTATGTTGCCACTAATGCTCCTACCTCTAATCCTACTGCTGATTATGTTGCCACTGATGCTGCCACCTCTAATCCTACTGCTGATTATGCTGCTACTGATGCTGCTACCTCTAATCCCACTGCTGATTATGTTGCAACTGATGTCACTACCGCTAATCCTACTGCTGATTATGTTGCCACTGATGCTGCTACCGCTAATCCTCCTGCTGATTATGTTGCCACTGATGCTGCTACCTCTATTCCTACTGCTGATTATGTTGCAACTGATGTCACTACCTCTAATCCTACTGCTGATTATGTTGCCACTGATGTCACTCCCTCTAATCCTACTGCTGATTATGTTGCCACTGATGCTGCTACCTCTAATCCTACTGCTGATTATGTTGCCACTGATGCCGCTACCTCTAATCCCACTGCTGATTATGTTGCAACTGATGTCACTACCTCTAATCCTACTGCTGATTATGTTGCCACTGATGCTGCTACCGCTAATCCTCCTGCTGATTATGTTGCCACTGATGCTGCTACCTCTAATCCTACTGCTGATTATGTTGCAACTGATGTCACTACCTCTAATCCTACCGCTGATTATGTTGCCACTGATGTCACTCCCTCTAATCCTACTGCTGATTATGTTGCCACTGATGCTGCTACCTCTAATCCTACTGCTGATTATGTTGCCACTGATGCCGCTACCTCTAATCCTACTGCTGATTATGTTGCCACTGATGTCACTACCTCTAATCCTACTGCTGATTATGTTGCAACTGATGTCACTACCTCTAATCCTACTGCTGATTATGTTGCCACTGATGCTGCGACCTCTAATCCTACTGCTGATTATGTTGCCACTGATGCTGCTACCTCTAATACTACTACTGATTGTGTTGCCACTGATGCTGCTACCTCCAATCCTACTGCTGATTATGTTGCCACTGATGCTGCTACCTCTAATCCTACTGCTGATTATGTCGCCACTAGTGCTGCTACCTCTAATCCTACTGCTGATTATGTTGCAACTGATGCTGCTACCTCTAATCCTACTGCTGATTATGTTGCCACTGATGTCACTACCTCTAATCCTACTGCTGATTATGTTGCCACTGATATCACTACGTCTAATCCTACTGCTGATTATGTTGCCACTGATGCTGCTACCTCTAATCCTACTGCTGATTATGTTGCCACTGATGCTGCTACCTCTAATCCTACTGCTGATTATGTTGCCACTAATGCTCCTACCTCTAATCCTACTGCTTATTATGTCGCCAATGATGCCGCTACCTCTAATCCTACTGCTGATTATTTTGCCACTGGTGCTGCTACCTCTAATCCTACTGCTGATTATGTTGCCACTGATGCAGCTACCTCTAATCCTACTGCTGATTATGTTGCCACTGATGCTGCTACCTCCAATCCTACTGCTGATTATGTTGCCACTGATGCTGCTACCTCTAATCCTACTGCTGATTATGTTGCAACTGATGCTGCTACCTCCAATCCTACTGCTGATTATGTTGACACTGATGTCACTACCTCTAATCCTACTGCTGATTATGTTGCCACTGCTGTCACTACCTCTAATCCTACTGCTGATTATGTTGCCACTGATGCTGCTACCTCTAATCCTACTGCTGATTATGTTGCCACTGATGCTGCTACCTCTAATCCTACTGCTGATTATGTTGCCACTGATGCTGCCACCTCTAATCCTACTGCTGATTATGTTGCCACTGATGCTGCTACCTCTAATCCTACTGCTGATTATGTTGCCACTGATGCTGCTACCTCTAATCCTACTGCTGATTATGTTGCCACTAATGCTCCTACCTCTAATCCTACTGCTGATTATGTTGCCACTGATGCTGCTACCTCTAATCCTACTGCTGATTATGTTGCCACTGATGCTGCTACCTCTAATCCTACTGCTGATTATGTTGCCACTGATGCTGCTTCCTCTAATCCTACTGCTTATTATGTCGCCAATGATGCCGCTACCTCTAATCCTACTGCTGATTATTTTGCCACTGGTGCTGCTACCTCTAATCCTACTGCTGATTATGTTGCCACTGATGCAGCTACCTCTAATCCTACTGCTGATTATGTTGCCACTGATGCTGCTACCTCCAATCCTACTGCTGATTATGTTGCCACTGATGCTGCTACCTCTAATCCTACTGCTGATTATGTTGCCACTGATGCTGCTACATCTAATCCTACTGCTGATTATGTTGCCACTAGTGCTGCTACCTTTAATACTACTGCTGATTATGTTGCCACTGATGCTGCTACCTCTAATCCTACTGCTGATTATGTTGCCACTGATGCTGCTACCTCTAATCCTACTGCTGATTATGTTGCCACTGATGCTGCTACCTCTAATCCTACTGCTGATCATGTCGCCACTAGTGCTGCTACCTCTAATCCTACTGCTGATTATGTTGCCACTGATGCTGCTACCTCTTATCCTACTGCTGATTATGTCGCCACTAGTGCTGCTACCTCTAATCCTACTGCTGATTATGTTGCCACTGTTGTCACTACCTCTAATCCTACTGCTGATTATGTTGCAACTGATGCTGCTACCTCTAATCCTACTGCTGATTATGCTGCTACCTCTAATCCCACTGCTGATTATGTTGCAACTGATGTCACTACCTCTAATACTACTGCTGATTATGTTGCCACTGATGCTGCTACCGCTAATCCTACTGCTGATTATGTTGCCACTGATGTTGCTACCTCTAATCCTACTGCTGATTATGTTGCAACTGATGTCACTACCTCTAATCCTACTGATGATTATGTTGCCACTGATGTCACTCCCTCTAATCCTACTGCTGATTATGTTGCCACTGATGCTGCTACCTCTAATCCTACTGCTGATTATGTTGCCACTGATGCCGCTACCTCTAATCCTACTGCTGATTATGTTGCCACTGATGTCACTCCCTCTAATCCTACTGCTGATTATGTTGCAACTGATGTCACTACCTCTAATCCTACTGCTGATTATGTTGCCACTGATGCTGCTACCTCTAATCCTACTGCTGATTATGTTGCCACTGATGCTGCTACCTCTAATCCTACTGCTGATTATGTTGCCACTGATGCTGCTACCTCTAATCCTACTGCTGATTATGTTGCCACTGATGCTGCTACCTCTAATCCTACTGCTGATTATGTTGCCACTGATGCTGCTACCTCTAATTCTACTGCTGATTATGTTGCCACTGATGCTGCTACCTCTAATCCTACTGCTGATTATGTTGCCAGTGATGCTGCTACCTCTAATCCTACTGCTGATTATGTCGCCACTAGTGCCGCTACCTCTAATCCTACTGCTGATTATGTTGCAACTGATGCTGCTACCTCTAATCCTACTGCTGATTATGTTGCCACTGATGTCACTACCTCAAATCCTACTGCTGATTATGTTGCCACTGATATCACTACCTCTAATCCTACTGCTGATTATGTTGCCACTGATGCTGCTACCTCTAATCCTACTGCTGATTATGTTGCCACTAATGATCCTACCTCTAATCCTACTGATGATTATGTTGCCACTGATGCTGCTACCTCTAATCCTACTGCTGATTATGTTGCCACTGATGCTGCTACCTCTAATCCTCCTACTGATTATGTTGCCACTGATGCTGCTTCCTCTAATCCTACTGCTTATTATGTCGCCAATGATGCCGCTACCTCTAATCCTACTGCTGATTATGTTGCCACTGGTGCGGCTACGTCTAATCCTACTGCTGATTATGTTGCCACTGATGCTGCTACCTCTAATCCTACTGCTGATTATGTTGCCACTGATGCTGCTACCTCCAATCCTACTGCTGATTATGTTGCCACTGATGCTGCTACCTCTAATCCTACTGCTGATTATGTTGCCACTGATGCTGCTACCTCTAATCCTACTGCTGATTGTGTTGCCACTAGTACTGCTACCTTTAATACTACTGCTGATTATGTTGCCACTGATGCTGCTACCTCTAATCCTACTGCTGATTATGTTGCCACTGATGCTGCTACCTCTAATCCTACTGCTGATTATGTTGCCACTGATGCTGCTACCTCTAATCCTACTGCTGATTATGTCGCCACTAGTGCTGCTACCTCTAATCCTACTGCTTATTATGTTGCAACTGATGCTGCTACCTCTAATCCTACTGCTGATTATGTTGCCACTGATGTCACTACCTCTAATCCTACTGCTGATTATGTTGCCACTGATGCTGCTACCTCTAATCCTACTACTGATTATGTTGCCACTGATGCTGCTACCTCTAATCCTACTGCTGATTATGTTGCCACTTGTGCTGCTACCTCTAATCCTACTGCTGATTATGTTGCCACTGATGCTGCTACCTCTAATCCTACTGCTGATTATGTTGCCACTGACGCTGCTACCTCTAATCCTACTGCTGATTATGTTGCCACTGATGCTGCTACCTCTAATCATACTGCTGATTATGTTGCCACTGATGCTGCTACCTCTAATCCTACTGCTGATTATGTCGCCACTAGTGCTGCTACCTCTAATCCTACTGCTGATTATGTTGCAACTGATGCTGCTACCTCTAATCCTACTGCTGATTATGTTGCCACTGATGTCACTACCTGTAATCCTACTGCTGATTATGTTGCCACTGATGTCACTACCTCTAATCCTACTGCTGATTATGTTGCCACTGATGCTGCTACCTCTAATCCTACTGCTGATTATGTTGCCACTGATGCTGCTACCTCTAATCCTACTGCTGATTATGTTGCCACTGATGTTGCTACCTCTAATCCTACTGCTGATTATGTTGCCACTGATGCTGCTACCTCCTCTAACCCTACTGCTGATTATGTTGCCACTGATGCTGCTACCTCTAATCCTACTGCTGATTATGTTGCCACTGATGCTGCTACCTCTAATCCTACTGCTGATTATGTTGCCACTGATGCTGCTACCTCTAATCCTACCAATAATTCATGGGCCATTCCATGCAATACAGCTATTGCTAGCATTACAAATGTTTCAAATAGTGCTAATATTAATGTTATTAATGCTTTCGAAAGTATCATTGATAACGCTAATACTGTCACTATTCTCACTGCTGACCAAAACCTCCTGGATAATTATGATGGTGAGGATGATAACGCTGCCAATATGGTCCAAGTGGATTTCCTTAATTTCATCAATATTATATCATACTGCAACGTTGAAGTTGAAAATAATATATTCACACACGCAATTGCCAAAACCCCGCTGGACCAATAGAAATGTAGTTACAATTTTATCAAATTAACAGAGCAATGTGACTTCCCATCGTTTAATATAAAGACAAAAGGCTTACGGATAGGCCATCTAAATGTGCAACACCTAATGCCCAAAATAAATCAATTGAAAATATTTATGGAAAAAGGTATAAAGGAACTCGAAATCTTTGGCACAACAGAAACAGTTATGAGCAGTTGCGTTTCAGATAGCTATCAACGGTTATAATATCGAGAGAAAGGATCGGTCAAATCGCAGTGGAGGCGGCATCGTTGTCTATATTGAAGAAAATCAGCGTTATTGTAGGAGGGTGGAATTAGAATCGCCTGACGTGGAGGCATTGTAGATCGAGGTCACGCCCTATAAAATGAAATCATTCTTGCTTGGCTGTGTCTATAGGCCGCCAAACTCACCAACTAGCTGGATAGACGACTTTGAATCATTACTCGAGGCTGCTTATTCGCATAACACGGATATTGTTTTAATAGGCGATTTCAATATTGGTTTTCAAGTATCTATAGCTGCAAAATGGCAGTCAGTAATGGATGTATTTCACCTTGAGCAATAAATTGACAAACCGACTAGAATCACAGAGACAACAGTCACCATAATAGACCATGTATATGTCACGGACAAAAGCAAAATTACTTCAGTAAGTGTCGGCGAGTTGTCCCTAGCAGACAATCTCCCCGTGTTTGCTGTTCGAAATAGCGTCACTTACAAAACTCACACCCACCATTCAATAAAATACAGATGCGAGAAGAACTTTGATAATGCTAAATTCCTTCAAGATTTATCACGATATAATTGGGATCTAATTAATTTAATAAGTGATCCTAACGAAGCACTTAAGATATGGCACGAAACGTTCCTTGCTATTCTGAATAACCAAGCGCCTATCATTGAGCGTAGAGTGAAAAAGTATTATCAACCGGGATGGATTAAACAAAGTAATGTCCTTAATAGAATGTGCTAGGCGACAATACTTTGGCATACAGTTGGCTGAAAATAAAAAGAATCCTTCCAATATATGGTCAATTATGAAAAGCATCAACCCCAAATCTAGCAAAATGCAATTCATTTTATATGATACCGACGGAAATGACATTAGAGACACAGCACAGCATTGTGTGATGTTTAATCGATATTTCACTACAGTCGCTGCCGATCTCGCAAATTCAATAAATAGCCAAAGTCACGCGATATCAGATAACCTTAAAATACACGTTAGCAGTAAAGTGGCAACTGAAATTAAGTTTAAAATACCTAGAATAACCGTAGATTATGTTTACAAGGAGCTTACAAATTTAAAAGCAAAAAAAGTTGGCAGGATATGATGAGTTGAACGCCCATGTTCTAAAACTATCTGCTCCAGTTATCGCGCCATCAGTTACTGCCATTATTAATAAAAGTATAGATACAGGTATATTTCCAACCATGTGGAAATATGCTAAAGTAAAGCCTTTACATAAGTCGGATAATAAAGCCGAGATCAGTAATTACAGACACATTTCAATACTGCCCATTTTGTCCAAAATTATTGAAAGTCATGTACATAACCATTTATATAATTTTCTAAGTACATATAATTTACTACGCGAATCTCAATCCGGCTACAGGCCAACACATTTTTGCGAAACCGCGTTATTAAAATTGATAGAAAACTGGCGGTTCGCAGTCGATAGTGTCGATATCGTCGGGGCTATTATGATAGACTTCAGGAAAGCTTTCGACCTTGTTAACCATGGCATTCTGCTACAAAAATTGCGTATTCATAAATTTGATCCACTTACAATAAAATGGTTTGAATCGTATCTAGAAAATAGGCAGAAATATGTGGCAATCTCTGACAGGAAATCTGATCTTTTACCGGTAACAGTAGGCGTCCCTCAAGATTCTGTGTTAGGACCTCTGAAATTTATAATTTATGTAAATGACCTCCACATGGGCATCAATAGTAATGTCGACATGTACTGCGATGATACGATAATGCATTGCAATTTTGATAATGTACCAAAAATAACTGAACAACTGACTGGCGATATGGCATTCATGATTTTGAATTCAGATAAAACCGAATTAATAATGATAAGCACTAAGCACAAACTTAATCAAATTAACCATGAGGAAATTAAAATACATATAGGTAACGAAGAATTAGGCATTGTAAACGACGCAAAACTTCTAGGCTTACATATTAACGAGGCTCTATCATGGCATAACAGATAAGCAAAATATGCAGTAAAATAGCCAGCATTATTTATATGCTGAAGAAAAACAAACAGTACATGAATGTTGATGAGCGCAACCTATTCTATAAAGCGTATATTCTTTCGCATATAGATTATTGTTGTCTTGTTTATTACGCAGGTACGCCGACTTTGCTAAGTAAACAAGAAAAATTGCAAAAACGTGCTGCTAGTGTTATTTTAGACGTTCCGTGCAGAACTCCGTCAAAACAGTTATATGACACCTTAAAGTGGACTCCGTTAAGTCAAAGAATGACTATAAAAACAAACATCATGACATACAAAGCACTAAACAACCTTACACCTAAGTACATTAATGATATGTTTACACCCATAGATGAAGCGCATACACTAAACCTGCGATCAAAAACCAATGGACACTTAAAACCTCCAAAAATACGAACAGACTACGGCTTTACATACACAGCAACGCAAATGTGGAATTTACTACCGACAACCATTACTCATTCCCCATCACTGTCAGCCTTTAAATCCAACATATATAATCATCTTAAAGTGTAACAATTGCTAGTCTTAATGCTACCTGCGAGCAAGAGATCGAAGATCGAGAGCATGGGAGAGATAGGGAGAGAGATTGAGGGGGGGGGGGGGGGAGGGGGGTGTGTGTGAATGAGCGAGAGCGAGTGTGTAAGTGCGCGAGTACCTGTGAGCTTGCGTGAGTGCGTGAATATATGTGTGCGTGAGTGATGTTTTAAGTGTTTGCGTTGAGTATGTGTATCAGAGCAGCGTTTGGATTAAAAGGTATAAAAGCCAATTGTAAAAGCAACTGTATAAGGACACAATAATTACGTTTACATGAATGTTGAATAATAATAATAATAATAATAATAATAATAATAATATATTTTTGCTTGACGGAATATAGGCTTGCACGATATTACCATTGGTGGTGTATCGTGTGGAAAATATCGCGATATGTCGAAATATCGTGGTATCCTAAGGTCAGAATGCAGTCTTGAGACTTGAGGCTTTTTAACAGAGCAAGTCATTCCAGTGTCAAATTTTTAAAGAATAGTTTTCTCTTGGTCTACATATGGTAATTTTCTATGGATTCATATGCACCTATAAGTTGAACTTCAGATTTGAGAAACTGTTTTGACACAATGTTGTGCTTAAGGTTTTCACCATTTTTCGATATTTTATATCGTAAATTATCGCGATATTATACTGAATCGTGATATCTAGAAATATCGAGGAAACTGAATATTATATATTAATAAGTAAATTGATTGTCTACTGCTGTTTATTCACATATCGTAATTAACTCCTGATCCTGTATATAGTGTAATTATCAACTGTACATAGTTTAATTATCAACTGTACATAGTGTACATAAATTTGTTCTATGAGGGCCTCGGGTAGATCAGGCCACTGATGATATACCCTCAATAAAGAAAGATTATTATTATTATTATTATTATTATTATTATTATTATTATTATTATTATTATTATTAGCTTTGCACCGCGCATATCTAGCTATGCACCGTACATATCTAGCTATGCACCACCCATTTCTAGCTATGCACCGAGCAGTTCTAGCTATCACTGTCCATTTCTAGCTAAAAAATTGTCATTGTCTTGGAATAAATTTATATACTGTGAACCCTGAATTAGCAGAATCACAATTTCAAGCGGTTGAATATTGTGAACCAAAGTTGACTGCCTATGGCAACATTTAAAATCATGTTTAATAAGATCCCCAAAATGTGTCGCCAAACCATCAATTCCAGGGTCTTTATTATTGTTTAAATTATTATCCAAATCTGTGAATTCTGACAAATTAAGTACTTATTCTAAATCATTCTTAAATATTCCACTTATGCGTGGAAGCTATGTTAAGATAAAGTTATCAGACACCTTACAGATTGGAGAACTACGATACAAGTCGCTATAATATTCAATGGAAGGGTGGCATAACCATTTGCATGCCATGAGAAGACTATTTTTGACATTTTACCGGTGGAACGACTGGCTCCAGCATCATTTTTCCATATGCGTACATTTCATGTAGTGCTCAGGGGGAAAATGTTTTCGAAGTTGCGTAATTTAATCAGATCCTGTTTATTCATTCCAAAAGGTACCGCAGGCTGCTTTTACCTAGCTCAACACTAATTGGAGTTCTAACATGAGCGCAATAGAAGTTACGAGTCGACATTCTCGTTGTCTCGTGCGTGATACTGAGTAGAGTTGCTCAGAGATGTGCAAATTAAAGCCCTTTGCTTGATTTCGTAACAATTGTGGCATTAGGCATCGAGTAAGCTAAATAAGCTTAGGGGAAAATAATTGGTATACTTACACAGGCATTTTAGACATTATTGGTGTAGATATGTAATATAAATAGTATCATTTGAATCCATAGAATGAACTGAAGGACGCTGGCAAAATCATATTAGATGTTAAAGGTATCCATTATCATAAATGTAATAGTGCATTATGACAAGCGGTTGATTCGAGCAGGTTTTGTACTCTTTTCTCAAGGTGTGTCACAGTTAAATTGTCAACATAAAGATGCACGAATACGACATTTCTTAATGTATTGCTATAACCTTAGGCATATTTAGATGCATTCACCACAATACCGCAACGTGTATTAATTCTGACAAATTAAGTGCTCACATTTCGCTTACATATCGTGGTGATCTTTAATTTCAAAATGGTGACTACAAACAAAATCAATTGATTTTCCCTATTATATCAGCTTTTAAACCGCATAATGCACATGGATCAAGGATTGCGGCTGACATCTGCATACAGGTTGCTACAATACTACGTTTATACAATGCAACCTGCGTATCCTTGATGCTGTATAACTGTAAGTTGGGCAGCTCCAAAGTTAGCTCTAGACAAACTTGATGCCTGCCACCGCAAACACCAATGTACAATCAACGCGCACCGCTTTACAAACAGCATAATGTGCAATGATGCAATATGCAAGATGTGTAATATGTCGCCGCTGTCTGAAAAATTTGCATCAAAGCCACATAAGAACAGAGAGCCTTGGAATTCGTTCTAGTCGGAGCCAGCAAATGCACAACCATGAGAGGATGGCTTTCCATATATATGCTAAGCGTGCTACGAGGTGATTTCAAGAACGTCATGATTGGACCTGAGAAAGATAAGGATTTCGGCTGAGGACAAGACACAGTGAGAAAAGGCGAAGAAGGGCTGATTGCAGCTGTAGGATGTTTCTACAGCAGCAGAATACAGTAATCATAAATTATACATGATGTCGATACACACGTAATATAGGCTGGTAAGTAGGCGTGTGATTACGATCGATTATTTAATGATAATCGTGATTACTCGATTAATCAGTTTGGGTACAAATCACCCAGGTATAAAGACAAAGACAAATCAATGAAGAACGCCGCAATGTTGTTTAGAAATGTCAATTTTCAAACAAAGAGAATCCAGTGATGCATTTTCAAATTCAGTCTTCTCTTGGCCTGTAGATGGGCATATATTCCCTGAGCAAAATGTCAATTTGCATGCCGATAGCATTAAAGAATAATTAAACGGTAAGATTTGAAATATTTTATGCGCTAGAAATTATTCACGATTATTCGATTATTATATTAATTTTTCATCACGCCATCGCGCAAGCCTCCTGGTAACGATACGACCATATCTACATTATACATTTAGCTATGTTTGACTCCATGAGAAAACAGATGCAAGAAATATGAACTGTTATCGCAGTTTATTATCAAATTTTCTACAAAATAAACCAATATGAAGGGGCTATATATAGTTGCGACGTGGGCGACGTTGTCAGATATGTCAACAAGTTGACTACTTGACAACATCTCAACCAGGTGCATGCACTCTCAAGGAAAATGTCGCCTAATGAGAGACGGGGTGTATGCTGATTGCGAGTTATGGTGGTGTGCTCACATAGTTAATAGTTGAAAGTATTTAAAGCAGTATCCGGTGTGTAATATTAATGGGCATTCCAAATTTAATATAAGCGGTGGATCTGATTAGTATTGCATCACTCGTTCGTTCGTTCGTTCGTTCGTTCGTTCGTTCATTCAGATGACGTATTGGCCGGTCACACCTGGGTGTAGTTGAACCATGACACGCTCTTAGATGTGTTTCCCGAAGTATTCTTTCGCTTCGCCGAAGCGTTGTGAGAATGAAAGATTTAAGTTGGTGATTAGGGTGTACGCATTGTCTGTGGTTGTCTAATGAGCTATTGTTGGTGGGTGTCAGCGTTGTATGCGGTGTAAAGAGGGTGGGAAGGAGAATTACTTTATTTCTCTGGGAGGTGGGATGAGGGCGGAGAGCAGCTTGTGAAATTAATTCTGACAACAGAAATCGGGCAAAAATTGTGAAAATAAAAAATATTAAGAGATGAAATTGAAAGATACTTCTATCAAATAAAAGTAAATAAATTGAGATAACTGCATGTGATTAAGTAAGCAAGAAACAGGTAAAAATTAAATTAAAATCTAGTATTTGCAAAAAAAAAATCCCAATTATATTACTGTTCTAATTTTTTCCTATTATCATTGCATAAGTCACCAACAACTTTCAGTCAAATTGGTTTAAAAATATTCGACGAGTCCAGAATTATTGCACATTGAAAGTATTGTCTGGTTGCTTGCCACTGTCAGACATTTAAAGGTTAACTGTATCTAATAGCTGAATTATAACATGGCAGTAAGACGAGCGCGTGATTCGAGTACGTTCTTATTCCTCGTTTATAAAGGTTATGAAAGTCTTTTGCGAGATTTTCCATCCCAATTAAGCGTTTAAGAATAATGCAGATGTGAACAAAATAACCCTTCTTAGAATTTTGAGTACTATTTGGAAACACGTCTAGATTCATTTAACATGCCTCATGGTGGCCTGGGTGTAAATAAATTAAATTGAACAACATGTTTATCAATGAAAATGTACGCGTTGCTACTTGGCATTGCTTGAATTACCGCGATTGTTTTGGATTTCAAAATGGCGCCCACTTAAAATAGTTTTTTTATGTTATATAATTTAGATCAGCTGCTAAATCACACCCTTATGATCACATTAGCAACTCCTCTTGTGGTCACGATGCCTCATATATATATATTCATCAGTATTTTTACCACAGCCCTCTGGCATCAGGGACCCACCACCACCACCACCACCATCACCCTCCACCCCCACCCACCAACCCCACCACTACCAGAGTTGCATTTGCGTATAAATGTGAGTTTAAAGCCTATGCAGCATCACCTACATTCACGTGGGGACATTATGGGAATGGGTGAAACATCGTGAAATGGTTGATGTGATTAAAGTTATTGCAGAAAAAGTGGAAAATGCACTCTAACCAATTACGTATCCAAGAATCATAATTGCTGGAATCAACTGGAGTTATTCATAAATTTTATGCAGGCGAAGTCTAGGTTTTAATATTATGCACATATGCGGAACTCATCAGTAATTACAATCTAGCATGAAGAAACCATGCAATTAGTGACGTCTGCCTTTAGGGAATTTTGATGGTTCTTTTTACTGTTCTTTCAAATGTGTATCGAATGAACCTCTCTGATGAGGGTGGAAATAATTAGATTACGCCTTGCATTGCCACATTGATTGTCAAATGAATTTCTCAATAGTGAACACACATTATTTCAAGTTTTGATGGAACACAAAGAATGAGATGGCACATCGAAACCTACAGGTAGTTTAGAATCATGCTTGCATAGTCAAATGTCAAGAGGTGAAACTACAAGCATTCAGTGAGGAAAGTTATGTAATTGTTATATGTATTTTATTTCCACATAAGCATTACACATTAATGATGATGCTGGCCAAAACTGGCCTTAGCACTGGTCCTGAAGAATGACCATTTGCAGGCCAGTCACAAAGCTAGTCATTATAGTGGTAAATTGTCCAACATACTATTCACTTAGCCTTCAAATGAACATGCAATAAGCAAATGGTGATTCTCTTTACCAAATTTAGACATTAAAGATTTAAACAAATTTTAAGTGTTGATTATGCTGCTTAGATAATGGAATACCTAACGTTAACTGATACCTAGCCTCATCTCTTGATGCCTATTGAGGTGATCTAATATGCCACTCATAAACTATTTAGGTAGTTTTAAGCGTTTTATCATTCTGCTAACGAAAGATAGTCAGGTCCTAGTACCTAAATGCTGGTACATTTCTACACCATTTGGTGGATGTCATGATTTACTTTTCAACCCATCAGAAAAAACCTAGCATGTCTGCCTCTGCATAGATGCTCAGTTATAGAGGTGCCCCATAAAGTTTGACAATGAGGTGTAAAAGTAAGCATACAGGTAAGTTGTTGAATATTTTTGAAACTAATTCGACTGGAAGTTGTTTCTGGCTTAGGCAGCATCAACTTCCAATCAAATTAGTTCCAAATATTCAGCAAGATGAGTATTACATAATAAAGAATTTAATGCATTGGAACGTACATGACATCACGCAATATCGCTTGAGGAGACAAAATGGCGGCGATCGCTGTTAAACATTTATGCAATATTACAAAGCTGATAATTGTTATACAGATAAGGGAATGTGACAGGATATGAATGATATGTAATCTACAAACCATAATCTATTTGTGCAATACAACATTTGAGATAAGCTTACCATCCCGGTAAGCAAGCCTGTATACCATTGCATAGGATTTTGTTCAAACTTAACATAAATTGCAGCAAGAAAGATACCCGCAAGTAGTCCTTCTTTAACACATAGTGCCAAAATAGAAGCCGCTGCCAGGAACCAACAGTTGGATCATGTAAGCGGGATGAAATTTAACGCAGTGCAACAAGTGTATTTGCACGGGGCCTCCAAATTGGATACTCGCTTTGTGGCTATCTTAAAGGTACACATTTACAGGAGAATTCGTGAAAATAAAATTCTTTAAATTGTAGACTTTTAGAGGCTTAAATGGTGTACCTGAATGTAATGAAGCGAAATAAATATTAGCATTTAACGATTTCATTTTGAACCTAATTTAAATGGAAGCTGTTACTGTCCAAGACAATAACGTGTTCCGCGCCAATTAGTTTCAAAATATTCTGCAGCTTACATGTGGGTATTCTTTTCCATGAATCTGTCTAACTCTAGATGATATCTCTATATATTTTAGCGTACGTATCAAGGCAGATAGCGTGCGTATTTTCTGATGTGCTGGAAAGTAAATAACGACATCCTTCTTAGACAAGAGAAATGTATCACTATTTAGCCATTAACGCCTGAAAATCTTTCTTTAACGGCATGATAAATTCTACAATGTCATCCATCGTGCATGTGTGGTACATCACGTGTTAGAAGTTTGGTTAGAATTATTTAAGCCTTTGAAACCTGAATTCCCAGAATTATAATTTTAGAACAAGCATAGATGTAAGCTAACTTATTTTCAAAATACTCATCAGAATATTTATAAAATCGTCAAGAAGTTTGGTGTTTTTGGTCTTTCGGGTACAAAACGTTAATGTAATCTCGACATGAAGGTATGTCGGAGAGATAATCTCCAGTGACATGATGCGTTTAGTACCTGACAAACAACTAGCCCAAGAGTAAGGGATCAATTTCCTTACAATGTGAGGGTTTGTCTTGGATTCCTTCTTCTCGATAATAGTTAATATAGTAGACATAGTCAGGCTTTTCTTTGTTTTAAGTACTTTTTTACTATGGATGGATTTCATCATCTCCATTACTTATCTTATGTTTCAGATCACGACTGACGCTATATTCTCTGTACATGTATGCAGCCATGACAGTAATATGTTTGTTATTCCAAGTCCATATTTGACGTTATCCACGTGTTGTAGAAATAGATATTCCTTATGGTAAGTTATATGCTGAGACGGTAATATAGCATTTATTCATGTCAGCAGAGTTTCTGCAATATGAGGTTAGATTCTGTGTATTTTACAAGTATTTCACGTGCATCATAGTCCCTCCCTCCCTCCCTCCCTCCCCCCCCCCCTCTCGCTCTCTCTCTCTCTCTCTCTCGCTCTATCTCTCTCTCTCTCTCTCCCTCCCTCTCTCTCTCTCTCTCTCTCTCTCTCTCTCTCTCTCTCTCTCTCTCTCTCATATAATTGGCATTGGTGGTATTCGTTGTGAGAAGAGGGACATATGTGGGAGAAGGCACTCTCATCACCATACCTAAGCGAAAGAGATGACCCAAACTCTTTCCAACAGTAGGCCTATAGTGCTCTTGGAAGATATCAGAAAATAAATTGTCAAATGTTACCTTATCTCGTAGTGGCTATAAAGCTGGCAAATGTTACCTTATCTCGCATCATCGATAATATTGGCAAATATTACCCTATCTTGTATCAGCGATAATATTGGCAAATGTTATCTTATCTCGCATCAGCCATAAAATTGACAAATGGCCCTTTATCTCGTATCATCGATAAAATTGACAAATGTTACCTTATCTTGTATCATCGATAAAATTGTCAAATGTTACCTTATCTTGTATCATCGATAAAATTGTCAAATGTTACCTTATCTTGTACCAGCGATAATATTTACAAATTTTCAGAAACCGTGCAGAGTGGCTTTAAATGATGGCGTACAATTAATACCATCAAGAGACCACATATTCTTCGCTTCCTCCATCAAGCTAACGGCAACGTTGAGTAACTATGCCTAGTGAGACTCCTACTGCCAAGCACAAAAATTAAGCGTTTGCATTCAATCAATGGAATGACCGACTAGAGATGGAGCATGCAGATGGTGTATATTTCTTAGATGAAGAAAAGTCTGTCCCTTATGAAGTGCTTTACATAGCTACAAAATAGACCAACTCAGCAACCCTATTCATGAATGAAACCAAAACAGAGTTCATACGTGTATATCAGCTCGACAGAAAGGAGACGAATGACGAAGGCATCTTTGTTCGGGACGAAGAGAATATATCAGAACATCGGGCTTGCATCTCTACAATGGAGGAATATAGTTTTAGGTATACCCCGCCCATTTGTGGAAACGCTCCACCCATGCTTTGTCTGTATTGAGATCAATCGATCCGTGCGTTCTCCTCCTGAAAACTATACAGGTAAGCTGCTGAATATTCTGAAACTAGTTTCACTAGGTGTTGATGCTGCCTATGGCAGTCAAACTAGCTTCAAAATATTTAACAGAATGTTTATTAAATGGAAAATACGTGCATTTCGTACAACTTGACGGTCTACTAAAATCGTTTATGACGGACTTAATCGCACCATTCATGACGTAATTGAATATGACGTCAGCATATATGTGATGTACATTATTATGGCGTCATATGATTGACTGGGAAACTGGATTTTACAATTCAACCGACAAGACAAATCATTGACGAATACTAAACATTGCTCTCCAGTCCTTCTGGAAGCTGTTGATGCGAGGTTCTAAAATCACATGTTGTCAAGATGCCGCTTTGCAAATCTCTATGTGCCTTTATAATGCTACACAACTATTAAAAATATGCCACACCGAATATCCCCTGAACAATATCGATGCTCGTCATCGCAAGCATCTGCAAGTCATTACGAAAAACTGTTGGCCTCCATGCTCTGCAAACTGTGTTAAATTGTACTCATTGTGTGTGAGTATCTAAGCTCATCGAGAGATTCGAATGACAGAAAATGTTATTAATTCCAAAAGCGTTTGGAGTCGTAAATACCAGGTAGCAACAAGTATAAGGCATGGAGTGGGTGTCCTAACGGCAAGTTGCTAGACGTGTAGCGACCATACCTCAGACAACGTAATCTATGACCACTAAATACAAAAAATAAGCTAAAGGATCTTGGAAACTATACGACACAATGGAGCATGTTGATGAACACATGTTAGATAAAAGAGGGTTTAACTCCTTCCAGTGGTAGAAGGCAGCCAATCATCATAATTCCTTAAAGGGTTTATCGTACAGCTAAGATTTGACGAGGCCATTATCTAGGCCCTATACATCGTTAAATGGACTTTTCACGCGAGATATATTCACTTGTTCTAACATGTGTTTGGTCGGTTGTTGTGCTGGGTGTAGCTGATATGGCGTGTGTAGTTGATTATTTGAAGTATCCTCGATTATGCCCTTATGAGACCCGGCAACATTTTGCTGATGCATATAAATGAGTCATAATATGCATGATCAAAGTGATGGTGTTCCAAGGAGAACAGTGTGTGGAGTATCTTAAACTATACCCTCAGTTAGCATATCTTGTTCGTGCGTCCGAGTGATATCCATTTGGCTTCAATGTATTACCTTAATTTCACTCTTTTTATGCGTTTGTCATTTCTACGTGCTACGTGCCACACCCGTGATTTTCGGCATCACTCGATCCATTGAAAAATGTCTGTGATATAGGAATCTGTTACAGAGAAATCCCCTGATTATAAGGCGTTCTAAACCTCGGGCAACAGTTGCCCATCGATTCTGGAGCACACATATATCTAGGACACAAAGGTTTGTAGTTAAGTATATCCACATCATAGAACATTGTAGTGTGATTTTCTGCTCGACGACCCGATGTTGTATCAATCAGAAAGACAATTAATCGAGCAGATGTCTTCTACTTCATTGGTTATTTAATCGCGGCATGGCAGATTTGACAACGTGGTAGGATTGTTTATTGGATTGTTGTGGAAGGATAGTTCAACATCTTGTGTCTTTATATAATCCTACCAAAGGGAAACAGCATTAGTGTCTAGTGCGTGAATAAATAGGTGTGTGGGTCATCTATCGCGACGGGGATTTGTCGCAAAGAACTCTGGTGTCCACATTACAAAATGTGTGTGACCGTATGTTGTTCCGTATGACAAGCGTCTGATGTGAATGTTATACGTGACATGCTTCCGGGCGCTTCCTGACGCTTACATGTGTTATTAAAAAGATAACTATCTATTTATGGACCTCATCGTGTTATTAAAAGATTGTTGTTATAATATATTCTTAGTATTAAATAGACTAGTTGGACAGGATAATGTAAATAATTAATTGTCTTTCTTCCACCGTTTTATAAGTGACTCATCTCGGCTAGTCTTGTGCTATTAATGTTTTGAGTGATTACGATCGATTATTGAATAATAATCGTGATTACCCGATTAATCATCCTGGGTACAAATTAACCAGATATAACCACAAAGCCAAATCGATGACGAAAGCTGCAAAGGTGATTAGAAATGTCTATTTGCAGGCCACGAGAAGACTATTTTTTTAATGTGTCAGTGGAATGCCTGGCTCGATGCTCGAGCCAGTCATTCCAGTGATGCATTTTCAAAACCAGTCTTCTCGTGGCCTGCAAATGGGCATACACTCATTGACCAAATGCCAATATTCATAACTGATCGCATTAAAGAGTAGTGAAACAGTAAGTTTTGAAATACGTTATGAAAGTTTTTCACGATTATTCAATTATCTAATATTTAGTCATATAAATTCACGATTTAAAACAATTTAATCACGTAATCGTGCAGGCCTAATTTCAGTCACGTGAGGAAAGTTATACAGGATATAAGTGGCACAGAACGAAACTCGCATACCCAATCACTGTGAAATAACCAATAATGAGGTGTAATAGATATTAAATAGTGAGCGATAGTTGATAAGATGTATACTATAGTATATTACTTTAAAATAAATAGTATAAGCAACATATATATATATGGAGGAAAGAAACAAAATTGTCCAATATGAGTGGGGTGAGATAATTATGTTTTAATCAGGCCGCAACGTCAACGTTGTCTATTTAGTAAACAATGTTGCTGAAAACTGTGGCAGTTGCGTATTATCTTTTGATATAAAAATTTGCACACATCTCCGAGACCCCACGGAGAAGCAGCCAAATAATTTCGAAAAGATCGCTCGAGCAGAACCAGAGTTCTTGAAACATGTGTAAAAATGTCCATTTTGAAAAGAATGTTGTTGAAATCTGTAGCTGTTACATTGTATCTTTTAGCTCAAAATTGGGATACGACCGGCAAGCTTCCATCAAAGTTGCGAGAAGATCTCTCTAGTAGAACCAGAGTTATTTAAACTGTCTTAACAACAAGAACAGGAAGGCAATCGTCTTAAGCCTTGCCTCTAGCTACGCTGGTAAAATGTCGGTTCCATTTTAAGTATACTAAGAATAAATTGATATTATACATGTTCTTCCGAGATTGCAAATCATTCAATAAACCGGCACACAATGCAATCATTATAGTCTATATCTAGCTAACCACTCGTGACTAGTATGGCGAGTCTCTAATGCTTATATTTAACTAAAGGAATAGTAATCTCATCTCAAAGTTGTATTGTACCGATAGATTAGTGTCAATAGATTTCATGTCATACACTTCCCACCTCATTCGCAGCTCATCCCTTTGGTAGATGCACGTCACACCCAGGGCCGACCTTAAGGTAGTGCAAGCACGTGCATTTACACAGGGCCCCCAAATTTCCAGGATCCCAAAAACAAAATATGACACAAAAATCTTTTTTTCTTCTTAAATTTTGGGTCCAATCATAACGTCAAGTTACAAGTATAGATGCCACACATATAGTACAATTTATAAATCAGTCAAGGCACGATGTAAAAATGTTCTGTTGAATATTTTGAACATAATTGGATTGGAAGTCATTGCTGAATAAGACTGATGTGGCCAAATCACATAACCCGTTGACCTAAGTGTCCCCATCACAGTTACGGTCTAAACTGGACCATAGCTTTCTCGCGATCCTAATGCCAGTTCTGAGGGTCCCTGGTAAGAACTTTAGAAGCTTTGCACAGCCCCACCCCTACCATCCACCCTCTCCCATCTCCGAGTCCTTGGCTCGGCCCTGGCCGCTTTGGGCTGTAAATAATCTGAGTTTTCTAATCCATCATTTGCATTGTATGTAGGTTATAATTTAATATATTGTATACACATAAATTCATAGCTAATTGCAAATAGCAACCCTGATCATAGCTAACATTTGCATATTGGCGGCATCGCTCAAGTGCAAAGTAGAAGTAGAGATATATACTCACTTCTTCAAATCACGTGACGCCATGAATGGTGTGAGAAAGAAACATATGAGAAAAGTCAAACCACACAATGCTTAAAAGCTGATGCTGCATTCTATAAAGCTGAGTTTCCACGATCAGGCAGTTTGGACAATGTCTCGTATTACGTCTACAAATGCATATGGGTCGTGAAGAATCAGTGTTATAGATCGGGCTCTAATGGAAACGATGTCTATTTTAGTGACAATGTTGCTGAAAACTGTTGCAGTTGCGTTTGATCTTTTGAGAACAAAATTTGCACACGCCTCCGGGATCCCACCGAAAAATAGCCACCCAAGTTTAGAAAAGATCGTTCTGGTAGAACAACCAGAGTTATTGAAAGATGTGTAGTACTGTCCATTTTGAAATCAATGTTGCTGAAATCTCTAGTTGTTGTGTTCTATTTTTTGGTGCAAAACTGGGATACGATTTAGCATCTCTCTAGTATAACCAGAGTGATTTAAAATGTAGTAAGTACAAAACAAGAACACGAGGCCACTCGGCTTAAGCCTTGCCTCTAGCAACGCTGGTAAAAAGGCATCTCCATTTTAAGATTACTAAGAGTAAATTGATCTTCGACCTGTATGCGTTCTTCCGAGATTGCATATCATTCAATAATTCATCATACAATGCAACCAATACAGTCTTTATTTAGATAGCAGTTCGTGACTAGTATTACGAGTCTCTAACGCTAAGGTTTCGCTAAAGGGATAATAATCTCATCTCAATGTTGTACTGTACCGTAAGACTATGGTCAATAGATTTCATGTCATACACTTCCAAGCTCATTCAATGCCCATTCCTGTGTTGCCTTAGGGCACTGCATCGGGAAGTAAATCAGCGGAGTATTCTAATCCACCATTGCCGATGTGAGTAGGTTATTGTTTAATATATTATATACAAGTCCTATATAATGCAAATAGCACCTCTGTCCACATCTAATACTGGCATATGGGCGTCGTCGGTCAAGCCCTAACTGTGTTATCTGCAAGGTAGAAGCCGATACGTATCCTCTCCTTTCGCATGTCTTCCTACACGATGTGCGCCAGAAAGATATGAGAAAAGCTATTCTGTTCACACCTCGACCTGACATAAGGGCTTCATTGGTGCAACGGTGACCACATACCTGAACATATTAAAGACTACAACCAAACAGAACTGCATACAATCAACTGTCAGTAAGCCCATGGACTGATTTGTGTGAAAGGTAGAAGCTTAGATATAACTTCACTTCTTCATATAACATGACGCCATGAATGATGTGAGAAAGAAACGTATGAGAAAGGTAAAACCACACTACGCTTAAAGCATGTCAAGGTAGTTCTCTCCTACGCTGATGCTGCATTCTATAAAGCCGAGTTTCCACGATCAGGTAGTTTGAACAATTTCTTTGTATGACGTGTACAAATGTCTATGGGTTGTGAAACAAATCATACAATATATCGGATCGTGGAGAATCAGCGATATGGATTTCGGTATCAATGTCGGAGAGCGTCAGTTAACTAACAGAACAGCACTTTTTAGCATATAACAGAACAGGTCCCTAGCAGTGTTGCCACACAAGTTCATCTCTTACTCGCAAGCTGAGGGTATGCCCCAAATCAATCACACATTATCTCTTAACATGCCACTGTCTGTCATTGGCAGCAATGCGATCCGATCGTTCGCTATATGCACATTGCACATATTCAACAGATAATATGTAGAGTTACTTCAAACTCTTAGGCCGTCTTGTCACTAGAGACGTGCGGAGTAGTGTCATACTGACTTATGACATGACTCTGGATTAAATCTCTAGCGTGAACACGGCCTCAGAATTAATGAGTTAATGCTTAGGCAGTGTTTCAGTTTGTCAAAACTACTATAACACATTCATCAACTTACATTTTTCAAACGAAGCTCCTCTCATAATATTGATTTTTGTGTGTGGCTCGCCACCAGAATAAGTCAGTATACCTGACGATCGAGCAGTCAGTCAGTCAATCAGAAAGTCATTCAGTCAGTCGATCAGTCAGTTAGTAGTTTTATCGGATGGTCAGTAATGTTGGTCAATCAGTCGATAATTCAATCAGTTGGTCAGTCAATCATTCATTCATTCGTTTAGTCGTTCAATGGGCCAGTCAGTCTCTCAGTGCATCAGTTGGTCAGACAGTCAATCACTCAGTCAGTTGATTGGTTAGTCACTCGATCAGTCTGTCAGTTGGTCGGTCGATCGGGTGGTTGATCTGTCAGTCAGTCGGGCAGTCATTCGGTCTGCCGACTGGTTGATCGGTAGTCAGCTGATCAGTCAGTCAGTTGGTTGGTGGGTCAGTTGGTTGGATGGATGGGTGATTTGGGAGCGGGATGGTGTGGTAGGGCTGTTGATGGGTGGGTGAATGTGTGAGTGGGTGGGTGAATAAATTGGTGGGGGCGTGTTGCCTGGTTGTCTGCTGGATGGTCAGTCAGTTGGTCAGTCGTTCGGTCGGTCAGTCAATCAGGTGGTCAGTCAGATTTTAATTGTTGAACATGCTGCTGTCTAAGTCGCAACTATGGCGCCTCGGAGGTATGTATACCAATAGAAGAGTATTTTTGATTAACAAACTAGTCATTCCAGTTGTAAATTTGAATACAAAATATTCCTCTCTTGGCCTGCAAAGCCCACTGCAGAGACAATTTATCCGACTTGACCATTAAAGGGTTAATTAACACATGAGTTGCTGACTCGTCTTCGCTGGGTGTTGACAGCGTGCTCACGACGGGAAGTTGACAAGACCGTATGTCTGTGTAACAGTGCATCCCATCTCTCCGCCAAATGTAGTCGATGGCAGTGATGTCTTGGCTCATAGAAAAATTCCGCATTTTACATTTTGCCATTGCGGGCAGTGAAAAATGTAACTTCTATTGAGCGGCGTGCTACCGGTAACACAACCACCTATGATAACAGATAACAGATTCGTCGTCATCGAGTTCCAAGTTGAGTGTGATTTTGAAATCAACAAACGGAGAGGGTCCAAAACAATCAACAGCCGGAGTTGAATCATATGTAGAATTTGTAATTTGTTCATGGATGTCGTGTGAACATGAAGAATTAATCCAGTTTTAGCTATGCTCGAACCATCACCTTTGCACATACATGTTGGGATTAATCAATCCCTACAATCACCGAATCTCAATTCCAGAAAATTATACACGTAAGCTGTTGGATATTTTGAAACCAATTTAACTGGGAGCTGTTGATGCGTATGGCAGCAAAAGTGCCCAGTAACATTAGTTTCAAAATATTCAACAGCATGTTTATTAAATAGTAAAGATTCGTCCAACTTGACGGACTGTAAAGCATTTATGATGCACTAAATCTCATCATTCATGACGTAATTGATTATGACGTTAGGCTACATGTGAAGTAGTTGCTTATGAGGTCATATGATTGATCAATAAACTGGATGCATAAATTACACAGTATCTACAACAATCTGCTGCATTGTGATATACCAGCAGAAGATAGTTGTGCACCTGAACATCTATAGTGCCTCTTGAAGCAGGTATCTAATAGGGGGGGATCAATTTCTAGTTATCACCGTCCATTTCTAGCATTTCACCGCCCATTTCTAGCTATGCACCACCAATTTCTAGTTTTTCACCGCCCAATTCTAGCTAAGCACCGCCCATTTCTACTTATTCATCGCTCATTTCTAGCTATGGACCCTCCATTTCTAGCTTTTCACCGTCCATTTTTAGCTTTTCACCGCCCATTTATAGCTTTTCACCACCCATTTCTAGCTATGCACTGCCAATTTTTAGCTATGCACCATCCATTTCTAAATATGTACCGCCAATTTCTAGCTATGCATCCTTCATTCCTAGGTATGAACCGCCCATTTCTAGCTATGCATCGTCCATTTCTAGTTGTGCATCGTCCATTTCTAGCTATGCACCGTCCATTTCTACCTATGGACCAGCCATGTGCTAAGGATGCCAGAAGACACACCAGCGCAGAGAGCCTTGGAATTCGCCCTACTCGAAGCCAGCAAATACAGAGCCAAGAGAGGACGTCATTGCATAAATCTGCTAAGCGTGCACTCAAGTCAAGAATAGACTTGAGGAAGCTAAAGATTTTAGCTGAGGACAAGACACAGTGGAAAAAAGCGAAGAAGGACTGATTGTAGCTGTAGGATGTTTATACTACTACAGCCACAGAATATAGTAATCATATATACATACATACCAGCCATTTCTACCTATGCACCGCCCATTTCTAGCTATGCACCGCCCATTTCTAGCTATGTAACCCCAACTTCTATCTGTGCACCGTCCATTTCTAGCTATGTACCTTCCATTTCTAGTTATGCACCACACATTTCTAGCTATGCTCCGCCAAATTCTAGCTATGCACCGTCCATTTCTAACTATGCACCATACATTTCTAGCTTTGCACCACGCATTTCTAGGAAGTGGCGTATTTCCCCAGTGTCGATGTGCATCATAGTTATTCAAGATACCAGATGCGTCAGCCATGCGTCCTGCTGCTCCTGCATGCGATTTTGCGTGCTTCGTAAATGTCTCCTCCATTGTTTTGTATACTGCACACACATTTCCAGGCAAATATGATCTTGCAAAACTTATCGCTCCTAGCTTAATCAGCTCTGTTGCTCCACGGTGTGATTCTTCTATGTTTGCCAAGAAAACAGAAACGTAGGTAAGATACCTTGCATAATTCTGCCCATCAAATGTAAAGAACAGGTCAGCCATTTGATCGAGACATGTTCCATACAGATAGTAAGTGTTTGTCTTAACTACATTTAGGAGAGACCAGACTCGCAATATCAAGCTGTTGAATATTGTGAACCAAAGTTGACTGCCTATGGCAACATTTAAAATCATGTTTGATAAGATTCTCAAATTTGTCGGCAAACCATCAATTCCAGCGTCTTTATTATTGTTTTAATTATGAACCACACTTGTGAATTCTGAGAATTTAAGTTCTTTTTCTACCTCATTCCTAAATATTTCACTTATGCATCGAAGCTATATTAAGGTAACGTTATCACTTATCAGACACCTTATAGATTGGAGAACAACGATACAAGTCGCTATAAAATTCATAGCAATGGTTCAACCATTCCATGGCATAGCCGGACAAAACAGACATCAAATGTGGTCTCAAAGACTGTCCATTTGCACGCCATGAGAAGACTTTATTTTAAATTTTTTTCGTTGGAACGACTGGATCCAAAAGCATTATCCACATGCGTACATGTCCGGACATTTCCGGCAGTGTTCAAGGAGAAATTGTTCGATTATCACTTCACATGTTTTCCAAGTTGGTTAAAATACTGCGTAGTTCAATTAGATCCTGTTTATTCATTTTAAAATGTACCCTAGGCATCAAGTAAGCTAGATCAGCCTAATAAAATTAAGCAAAATAATTGATATACTTACACAAGCATATTAGACATTATTAGTGTAGATAGTTAATACAAATATCATCATTTGAATCCATAGAATGAACTGAAGGGCTTTGGCAAAACTAATTTTAAATCATATTAGATTTTAGTGGTATCCATTATCATAAAGGCAATAGTGCATTATGACAAGCGCGGGCCTCGAGCAAGTTTTCTGCTTTTGTCTCAAGGTGTGTCACAATTAAATAAATAATGGGCAATGAACTATTGAAATATGCAAGTGACACTATCTCAAAACCTATCACACTCCTAATCAATTCCGCTTTTATGCATCACCTTCCCATCGACGCTGTAGGACAAAAGACACCCTTATCGCGCTACCCAGGTCCAATAAGCCGCCTGGGCCCCAGCCAATCTGCCACCCAATGTGCTCCTCAACAGCATACAAAAAAACCATATCCAATGTTACTCTATGCCACATCGATGACTTCACTTGATCATGACAAAGTGGCTCCAAACGTGGACGCAGGTGCGCATCCACCATTGTATGGGATCAATGCATGCTTGTGTCGGTAGTCATGTCCAAACACTGGGATTTCCACAAAATGGGTATTGACATGTCACGAACCATCGACACAATTAAATGCTCAAAGAGCATCGATGCACTACGCCAGGCCAGTTGCAATGAATATGAGCTACGACTAGTGAGACTGCTGCTTGCATACGCCAAGCCGAGAGTACGAGTCAAGATAGCGAAGTCTATAGAGTTCGAGACATCAAACGGCTCTCCACAGGGAGATGGTCTATCTCCGGTGCTTTTTACCTGTTACCTTGCTGCTGCATTGAAATGAGTGCGGGAAAGTTCCACAAGAACAAACCCCACAGTGTCAATACTGGGTAAGCAGCTAGAGATGGAAAATGTTGACGATGTGGACTTCATACACGAGGAAAAGAAACCCAGTTGAAAGCAAACTAAAAATTGAGAATCACTTTATGAATGAATCCAAAACAGTGTTCAGACGTCATTGTATAAATATGCTAAGCCTGATACGAGGTGACCTGCAGAAAGCAGGACCCAGTACACTCAAGTCAAGAATGGGCATGTAGAAGCTAAGGATTTCGGCTGAGAACCAGACACAGTGGACAAAAGCGAAGAAGGTCTGATTGCAGCTGTAGGATGTGTATACTACTACACCCGCAGAACACAATAATCATACATCATACATGATATTGATGCTCTCATAATACAACCTGGTAAGTAAGCGTGTGCCAGTATTGTTTTGAATAATTACGATCGATTATTTAATGATAATCCTGATTATTCGATTTGGGTACAAATCACCCCGGTATAACGACAAAGACTAATCAGTGAAGAATGCTGCAATGTTGTTTAGAAATGCCCATTTGCAGGCCCAGAGAAGACTATTTCTGACAATGTGTCACTGCAGTGACTTGCTCGATGCTCAAGCCAGTCATTGCAGTGATGAATTCTCAAAGCCTTGCTCTGCATATGGACATATATTCGCTGAGCAAAATGTCAATTTTGAAATATGTTATGCAATAGAAGTTTTTCACGATTATTCAATTATTTAATTTTTAATCATATAAATTCACGATTTAAAACATAATCGTGATTTTCGATGTAATCACGTAATCGTGGAAACCTAATCTCGGGAACATGAGGAGAGTTAGACATAATTAAGTGGACAATGGCGGCACAGCACGAAAGCTGCATACCCAATGACAGTAAAATAACCGATAATGAGTTGCAATAAGTATTAAAGAGTGATCGATAGCTGATAAAAAATATTATGCGTGCGTGCGTGCGTGCGTGCGTGCGTGCGTGCGTGCGTGCGTGCGTGCGTGCGTGCGTGCGTGCGTGCGTGCGTGTATGTTTGAAAGAGGAAAATTTGTCCAATAGCCACGGTGGTAGGGGTGGGGGGGGGAGGGGGGTCGTGGGGTGGTGGTGATGGTGGTCAAGGGAGCGGGGGGGGGGGGGGGGTAGGGATTGATATATTATTTTCAATCAAGCCCTAACATAAACAATGTTCTTTTAGAAACAATGTTACTGAAAACTGGTGCAGTTGCGTTTGATCATTTGACACAAGAATTGGCACACGTCTCCGGGTCCCCACAGATAAACAGCCACCCCAGTTTAGAAAAGTATAACCAGAGGTCTTGAAAGATGTGTAAAAATGTCCATTTTGAAACAATGTTGCTGAAATCTGTAGCTGTTGCATTTTATTTCGTACTCCAAAATTGGAAAACCCCTTTGTGACCTGACCGGCAAGCTTCGATCAAAGTGTAGAGATGATCTCTTGAGTAGAACAAGAGTTATTTCAAATGTCTTAAGAACAAGGACGAGAACAAGAAGGCACTCGCCTTAAGCCTTGCCTATAGCGCCGCTGATAAAAGGTCGGCTCAATTTTAAGAATACTAAGAATACATTGATATTCCACGTGTATGTGTTCTTCCGAAATGGCATATCATTCAATAAATCATCACACAATGCAGCTGTGATAGTCTATATCTATATCATTTTCATGACCGAATGCATTAAAGAGTAATTAAAAGCTATGTTTTGAAATATTTTATGTAATTAAAATTACTCTCGATTACCCGATTATTTAATTTTAATCCTAATTTGGGTGACAGGAGAAGAGTTATACATAATTAAGTGGGAAATGGCGGCACATAATGAAAGCCTCATAACCAATGACAGTAAAATAATGGATAATGAGTTGCAATAGATACCAAAGAGTGAGCAATAGCTGATAAAATGTATACTATTTTATATTATTTCAAAAGTAATAATATAGGCAATATATTATGTGTGTATGAAAGAAAGAAATTTGATACATATACCAGTGGGGGTGGGGTGGGGGTGGAGTTGATATATTATTTTTCAGTCAGACCGTAACGTCCACGGTGTCTATTTTGGAAACAATGTTGTTGAAAACTGTTGCAGTTGCGTTGTATCCTTTGGCACAAGGTAGGCACACGACTCAGGAACCCCTCGTAGAAACAGACACCCAAGCTTCGAGAAGATCGCTCTAGTAGAGCCAGAGTTCCTGAAAGATGTGTCCATTTTGTCAACAATGTTGCTGAAATCTGTAGCTGTTGCGTTGTATTTTTGCCCAAACTTGGGATACGGCGTTGGAAACGTGACCGGCACGCTCCAATCTAAGTTTGGAGAGATCTCTGTAATAGAACCAAAGTTATTTAAAATGTCTTAAGAACAAGAACAGGAACAATAAGGTATCCTCTTTAACCCGTGCTTCTAGCGACATTGGTCAAATGTCTGCTCAATTTAAAGAATACTAAGAATAAATTGATATTCTACGTGTATGCGTTCTTCCGAGATTGCATACCATTCAATAATTCAATGCAAGAATGGACCTAAGGAAGCTAAGGATTTTGGCTGAGGACATGACACAGTGAGCAAAAGCGAAGAAGGACTGATTGCAGCTATAGGATGGTTATACTACTACAGCCGCAAAATACAGTAATCAAACATATACAATGCAACCATTATAGTCCATATCTTGCTAAGCGCCCGTGACTAGTATGGTGAGTCTCTAACGATCATATCGCTCGACAGAGATGGTAATCTCATCTCAATGTTGTATTGTACCGATAGATTATTGTCAATAGATTATATGTCATGCACTTCACGACTCATCCCAGCTCATTCCTTTCTTAGCTTAGCATGCCGCGTCGGGATGTCAGTCAGATAAGTTTCCTAATCATTCATTTGTAATCTGTTATTGTTTAACCCATCGTGTGTCAACTTAACCCTTTAATGGTCAAACTGACAAAAAACAACTTTCCTGTATTCTTCAGACATGGCTATTTGAAAGGCCTAGATAAAGAGTATTTTTAGCACTAGAATGAGTGGTTCGGTAACCGAGCCAGTCATTCTAGTGGAAAATTTCAAAAATACTCTTTTCTCGGCCTGAAGATTGGGTAAGTAAAAACTTTAATTTTCTTTACCATTACCCCTTTAATGGTCAAGCCGGCGAAAAGTTAAGCGGTAAATTTACAAAAATGGTTTTCTCAAATTAAAATATCTTGAAAAATATTGGCAATCAAAATGCTTAATTGATGTATCAAGTAGTATTTGGCGCGCTTTGAGGCAATATTGGCACAAGAGTCGTTAATATATTATATACATAAAGTCCTAGATGATGCAGAAAGCAACTCTGTCAACATCTTGCAATGACATATAGGCATCATCGGTCAATCCCTGACTGTGTTATGCGTAAGGTAGAAGCTAATACATATCTTCTCCTATCGTGTAACTCCCTACACGATGTGCGCGAGAAACATATGAGAAAGAATATTCTGTTCACACCTTACCCTGACATAAGGGCTTCATTGGTGCAATGGTGACCACTTGCCTGAACATATTAAAGACTACAATCAGCCAGAGATGCATAAAATCAGCAGACATTAATCCCAGGCAGTGCAATGTGCAAAGTACAAACTGCGATATACTCTCACTTCATCATGTCACGTGATGCCATGAATGATGTGTGAAAGAAACGTATGAGAAAGGTAAAATCACACCACGCTTAAAAGCATGACAATGTAGCTCATTCCGACGCTGATGCTGCATTCTATAAAGCCGAGTTTCCACGAGCAGGTAGTTTGGGCAATTTCTCGTATGACGTGTGCAAAGGCATATGGGTCGTGAAACAAATCATACAATAGATCTGACCGTAGAACATCAGCTTTATAGAATACTGTATCAACAAAACGGCATATTTAGCACATAACAGAACAGGTCTCTAGGATTGTTGCCACATAAGCAGTCTGAGGGTGTGTCCCACGCTAAGCACATATTATCTCTTGACATGCCACTGTCTGCCATTGTCGGCAATGCGAACGTACGATATATGCACATTGAAAATATTCAACAGGTAATATGTAGAGTTACTTCTTCAAGCTACGAATCTAAGACCGTCTTCTCACTGGAGACCACTTGTCAGTGACGTATGACGGTGCTCTGGATGAAATCTCCAATGCAAACACAACCTCAGAATTAAATGGGCTAATGCTTAGACAGGGGTTAAATTTATCAAAACTAATTTAACCCTTTATTGACTAAATCTGTTTTAAAAAATCAGAATATTTTCTTACTGAATGTCCATTTGCAGGCCAATAGAAGACAGTTCTTGAGAATTTACCACTGGAATAGCTGGCTCGGTATTGGCCAGCTTCGTCGTGAAAGGGTTAACACATTTATCATCTTAATTTTTTCAAACGAAGCTCTCATAATTGTTATTTTTATGTGTGACTCGCAATTAGAATAAGTCAGAATGTTGGTCAGTCAATCTAACTTGTCTGGCAATCGGTCTGATGATCGGTCAGTCGTCAGTCTGTCAACCAGTCAGTCAATCGAAAAGTCGGGCTGTCAGTCAGTCGGCCAATTAGTTGTTCCATCTGATGGTCAGTAGTGTTGGTCAATCAGTCGGTTATTCAGTCAGTTGGTCAGTTATTCATGTATTCATTCATTCTGTTAGTCGGTCAGTGGGCCAGTAGTCTATTGATGCATCGGTTACTCGGGCAGTCAGTCACTCACTCAGTCAGTCGATTGGTTAGTCACTCTGTCAGGATGCCAGTTGGTCGATGGGTCGGTCAGTCTGTTGGTAGGTCGATCGGTTTGGTTGGTCTGTCAGTCAGTAGGTTAGTTATTCGGTTGGTTGCTGGGTCAGTCGGATGGATGGATGGGTGGTGTGTAGTTGGAGGTGGTGTGGTAGGGGTGTTGATTCTAGGGTTGGCGGGTGGGTTGTTGGCTGGTCAGTTATTCAGTATGTCGGCCAGTCGTTCGATCGATCAGTCAGTCGGCTGGTCAGTCGGACTTTTGTTTCTGACCACCGCTGTCTAAGTTGCAGCTAGGGCGCCTCGGACGTATGTATAAATTTTGCACACGTTTCATCTTTGCCAGTTGCTGATATTTCCAATTCAGATGTTTATCACGAAGCCTCAATGTTTAGAATTCGGATGCTGTCCAAACAACTTATCAGACTTGGCATTTAGAGCTTTTGCCTTCTAGCAGATTCGTCATTAATGTATAGCGAAAACATCGTAATGATAGAAGAATGGCAGAACTAATGGCCATTGATTATTACATTACTAAAGCGGACATTCACCTTGGATAATACCGGAAATCTGTTTTTCGGACAGAAACACGATCAACACCACCATGGATCAATTTTGATTATTTTCTACTCATGCCGCGGACATTTCCCGCTAACTTCCTGTATGGTTGTACGCGCACTTGAATCTGATCTAACACTCCACGCCCTGAATTCACAACGCCCCCCCCCCACTCCACCACCGTATCTCAATTTCAATGTACTTATATGGGTAAGCCATTGAATATTTTAAAACCAACTTGCCTGGAAGCTGTTGCTGTTGTGGGTCATTTTTCACCGGCGTAATAATAAATGGAGAATGTGCAAGAAAATTCAAGACTTTGCTTAGCGAATATCCATGTTCATGCCAGGAAAAGAGCATTTTTTATTATCATGCTAGTCATTCGAGTTGCAAGTTTGAAAAGAAATATTCCTCTTTGGCCTCTGCAGAGACAATTTTAGACGATTTGACCATTAAAGGGTAAATTGACACAAGATGGGTTAACTCGGTCTTACTTTGGACGTTAACGGCATGCTCATGAGGGGAAGTGGACAAGATTGTATTCTGTGTAACGGTATCTCTGCGACAAATATAATCGATGTCAGAACTTTCACTAAGACTTCGATGTTTTGGCTCATATATAGAAATCCATTTTGCAATTGCTGGCACTGAAAAATGTAACTGCTCTTGAGCGACGTGCTACCGGTAACACAACCGCCGACAAATATGATGATATCTTTGTCGTCGAGTTGCAAGTAGAGTGTGATGTTGAAATCAACAGATGGAGAGCTTCCAAAACAATCAGCAGCCGGAGTTGAATCCCATGTAATATTTGCAATATTTCCACAGATGTTGTGTGGGCATGAAGGATTAATCCAGTTTAGCTTGGCACCGGCCTTGGTCTCTAGCTGAGCTCCACCACACTTTGCCCGTGTTGGGATTAATCAATCCGTACACTCCCTGAATCTCAATTTCCAGAAAACTATATAAGTAATCTGTTGAATATTTTAAAACTAATTTGACTGGGTGCTGTTGCTGCCTATGGCGGTAAAAGCGACCAGTCAAATTAGTTTTAAATCATTCAGCAGCTCGTTTATGAAAAAGTAAAGACATTCAATTCAGACAACTTGACAGCTGTGCATCATCCATTTCTAGCGATGTACAACCCATTTTTACCTATTTACCAAACATTTCTAGGTATGTACCGCCCATTTCTAGCTATGCACAGCCCATTTTTAGCCACGCACCGTCCATTTCTAGCTATGCAGCGTCCATTTCTAGCTATACACCGCCCATTTCTAGATATGCATCGCCCATTTCTAAATATGCATCGCCCATTTCTAGCTATGCACCGCGCATTTCTAGCTATGCACCACCCATTTCTAGCTATGCTCCGCCCATTTCTAGTTAAGAAATAACCATCATCTTGGAATAAATGTATATACTTTGAACCCTGAATTAGCAGGATCACAATTTCAAGCTGTTGATTATTGTGAACCAAAGTTGACTGCCTATGGCAACATTAAAAATCATGTTTAATAAGATTCCCAAACTTTGTCACCAAATCATCAATTCCAGGGTCTTTATTAATGTTTAAATTAGCAACCACATTTGTGAATTCTGACAAATTAAGTAGTTATTCTGAATCATTCTTAAATATTTCACTTATGCGTAGAAGCTATGTTAAGATAAAGTTATCAGACACCTTACAGATTGGAGAACAACGATACAAGTCGCTACAAAATTCAGAGGAATGGTTTAACCATTCCATGGCAAAGCCGGAAAACCCCGACATCAAATGTGGTCTCAAAGACTGTCCGTTTGCACGGTATGAGAAGACAATTTTTGAAATGTTACCGCAGGAACGACTGGATCCAGCATCATTATCCATATGCGTACATTTCCGGCAGTGCTCAGGGCGAAATTGTCCGATTATCACTTCGCATGTTTTCGAAGTTCGTTAAAATATTGCATAATTTAATCAGATCCTGTTTATTCATTTCAAAATATACCTCAGGCTGCTTTTACCTACTTCAACACCAAGTGGATTTTTAACATCAGTGCAATACGAGGTAAGAATCGACATTCTCGTTGTCGCATGTGTGGTACTGTGTAGAGTTGTTCAGAGAGGTAAAAATTAAAGTCCTTCTCCTGATGTCGTAATAATTGTGACATTAGGCAGCGGGACAAGCTTAGGGGGAAATAATGGACCTTTCCATTTTTAGCTATGCCCCGCCCACCACTAGCTAAGTTCCACCCACACCTCGCCGTGTTGGGATTGATCGATCCACAAATGCCCTAGCTATCAATTTCCTGAAAACTATGCAGGGAAGCTGTTGAATATTTTGTAACTAATTTGACTGGGTGCTGTTGCTGCCTATGGCAGCAACAGCGCCCAATTAAATTAGTTTCAAAATAGTCAACAGAATATTTATTAAATAGTAAAAGCAAACAATGTGTACAACTATGCGTTCGTGACGTACTTATCGACGTCATTCATGACGTCATTCATTATGATGGCATTGTACACATCACGCAGTTCATTATGACGTCATATGATGGGTGGGTACTCTGGAAAGGTGAATTGGTATACTTTCACCAGCATATTAGACATTATTAGTGTTGTTATTTAATATAAATGGCATCATTTGAATCCGTAGAATGAAGTGAAGGACGTTGGTAAAACTAATCTTAAATCGTATCAAATGTTAATGGTGAATATTATCATACATACATTACATGCTGGGAGTTGAGGCGTGCTCCTGGAATCTAGCTACTTGGAAGCTGGGATTCGTGGGTCATGGATTCGTGCTTCGAGCACGTTTTCTGCTGATTTATCAAGGTTCGTTTTTTGTGAGATTTTCCATCCCAATTAAACAGTCAAGATAAAAAACAAGACAACAACTTTTCTTAAAGTTTTGCTAGAATTTAAAACATATTTAAATACATTCATCGCATCACTGCTGGATTGAAATATGTGCATTTTCTCAAGACATATTGTTTATATCTATGTACATACAATAGATGCTGGGAGGAATGCGACTAGATTTACATTATCAATTCGGGTATGTTTGGCTCCATGAGATGTCATATGCCAGGAAGATACACCGTTGATTACCAACTTTACTGGAAAGTAAGCACGTGTGATGCGCTTAATATACGACATAAGCGACCTTTTCAGAAATGTCAACAACTCGGCAGGTACACCAAGTGGCAAAGCTATACTGATTGTGAGTCACAGTGGCGTGCTCCCCGCAGAGGTGGTACTTTAAATCATGTCTAGCATTACATGCGGTCTAATGTGGATTTCAAATTTAATTCAATTCACCTTTCCAGAGTACCCACCCATCATATGACGTCATAATGAACTGCGCGATGTGTACAATGACATCATAATGAATGCCGTCGATAAGTAGGTCACGAACGCATATTTGAAGACGGTCTATGCGTTGTTGTACAAATTGTTTGCTTTTACTATTTAATAAATATTCTGTTGAATATTTTGAAACTAATTTGACTGGGCGCTGTTGCTGCCATAGGCAGCAACAGCACCCAGTCAAATTAGTTACAAAATATTCAATAGCTTCCCTGTATAGCTTTCAGGAAATTGATAGCTAGGGCATTTGGGGATCGATCAATCCCAATACGGCGAGGGGTGGGTGGAGCTTAGCTAGTGATGGGCGGGGCATAGCTAAAATTGAAATGTCCATTACAGGATGTAAGTAGTATGACATCACTACTCGATGTTATGTGATTGTTCCGATGTTTTCCTATTGTGATTGGTAGCTCGTCCAGAAATCAAATTTACTTTGCTCTAAATTAAGTTCAGTCATGCAAGTTCACTCATTTAACGTGTGGTGATTTATTGATTCAATAAGCCTGTTATGATATCTATGGATGCAGTCTTATCGAATTGATTGGTGTGATGTCAAGGAAGAAACGTTAGTTTCATTAGACATTTTCGAGTCTCCCGATTATTATCCTCAGCTATTGGGAAAATATGCTGAATATATTAAAATCACCTCCGTCCGTCCATCCATCGATCCATCCATCCGCCATGTTATTTCTTTGCAAACCATTGGGTGGAATTCAATCAATTTTAATATCTCGGTCACCCGTATGATTACCAGTTGCAAGACGGTATTTAGATTTGACACGGCCCCCTTGGTGTGAGGGGCCGGGTTCCAAATGTCAAAATATCCTAACAACGTTTTGTCACGTTATCTCCTCACAAAAAAATGTGTGGAATTCAACCAAATTCTGTTTGCGGGTTACCCATATGATTGTGGATTTGCTAAAAGACATTTATGTTCTTGATGAAGTTGGGTATGGTTCTTTGGGGCCCCATCAGTAAAACAAGAAATATATGTCTTTTTAGGATAGTACACTCTCGTCTCATGGCATAAACATATACATTTTTTCTAAAAGAATGTGTAGGGTAAACAGAAAATGATTGTTAGTGGCAAGAGAGGGGCAGGTATGGTCTATAGGGGGAAAGGTTGGTGAATGGGTTGGAGAGAGGGTGATAAATGTGAATACTAACAGTAGGTATAGCTATAAACCATAACCTAAGGCAGAGGGTTGATGGTATTGCTTTTCCTGTCTTTTTCTGTCTAATAGATGAATCCAATCAGTCACTCAAGTATAATAATCTATAATGAATTACGTCACATGTAGGCTGGCGTCCGTATCAGAATGTGCAAAGGATGGCGTAGCTAAGTCCATCATCATGAACTTTTAAAAGGGCCGTCAAGTGTTCTAATTGTATGTGTTACTACTTAATAAACATGCTGTTGAATATTTTGAAAGTAAATGAAGGAATCCAATTTATCCATCAATCATATGACGTCATAATGATCTACGTGACTTCATAATCAATTACTTCATGAATGACGTAGATACGTTCGTTGATTCCTCCATTTAGTGTTGCCATAATATGGAACATGAACGCGTGTACCAGGCCATAGATTTGGATCTTCTGGGGACATATCAATATTCCCAATGAGAGAGGATAGGCATCTTCTTGCTCAAAGTAATGTAAGTGCGCGTGCACGCGTATATTTTCATAGTACATAATTACACGTATCCTTTCCTAGGAGAGAATGGGCAAACAAGGTCGATGGAATCTCGGTAGCTGCAGGTTCCGGATTTTATCAAATTTGCAGAATTTTTTGGATCACAGATTCATAGATTGAACCGATCCAGATCCGGGTTCTTTATCCGGATCATGGCTAATGTCTAGAAAGTTCCTTCGTTATGTTAATATGCGAGCCAAATCGAATCAGTAGTTTTTCAGAGAGAGCCTGGAAAAAGCTTTTGTGACTGGCTGGCTGGCTTGTTGATCAGCTGGCTGGCTGGCTGGCTGGCTGGCTGGTTGGCTGGTTGGCTGGTTGGTTGGTTGGCTGGCTAGCTAGCTAGCTAGCTTGCTGGCTGGCTGGCTGGTTGCTGGCTGGCTGACTGATTGGCTGGCTGACTGGCTGGGTGGCTGGCTGGCTGGCTGGCTGGTTGGTTGGTTGGTTGGTTTGCTGGCTGGCTCGTTGGTTGGTTGGCTGTCTGGCTGGATAGCTGACTGGCTGGTTGATTGACTGGCTGGCTGGCTTGCTGGTTGGCTGGCTGGCTGGCTGGTTAGTTAGTTGGATGGCTGACTGGTTGGATGGCTGACTGGTTGGTTGGTTGGCTGGTTGGCTGGCTGGCTGGCTGGCTGGTTGGCTGGCTGGTTGGCTGGCTGGCTGGCTGGCTGGCTGGCTGGCTGGCTGGCTAGCTGGCCAGCTGGCTAGTTGATTGACTGGCTGGCTGGCTGGCTGGCTGGCTGGCTGGTTGGTTTGGCTGGCTGGCTGACTGGCTGACTGGTTGGTTGGGTGGTTGGGTGGTTGGCTGGTTGGCTGGTTGGCTGGTTGGCTGGTTGGCTGGTTGGCTGGTTGGCTGGATGGCTGGTTGGCTGGTTGGCTGGCTGGCTGGCTGGCTGGCTGGCTGGCTGGCCGGCTGGCCGGCTGACTGGCTGACTGGTTGGTTGGCTGGTTGGCTGGTTGGCTGGTTGGTTGGCTGGCTGGCTGGCTGGCTGGCTGGCTGGCTGGCTGGCTGGCTGGCTGGCTGGCTGGCTAACTGGCTGGCTGGCTAGCTGGCTGGCTAGCTGATTGACTGGCTGGCTGGCTAGCTGGCTGGCTGACTCACATGGTGGTTTATTGAGCTGCTACCAGCTAAAAATAATTAAATAATGAGGATCGGGGTAACCTTTTTCAGGGCATAGGGCCAAACATATTTACGGTAAGAAATTTATATAATTAGACACTAGTTTCACTGGAAAATAATGCTACCAATGACGACATCATCCCACAGTTTAATGAATTTCAAAATATTCAACAGCGTACCTGTATGCTTAGATTGTTGAGAGTTTATCGGTCTAACCTTTTGACAATTGAATCGTTAGATATATTCAGAGTTCAGAGAGCTCCTCTTATGCTTCAATATAACTGTTCGCTTTGGATGGAAGGTTGCTGGAAGCGGTTGCTGTCAAGACAACAACGGCTTTCAACAATATTCCTTTCAAAAATGCAGACAAGTCCCGTCCTTCACTTACTCTTTGCTAATTGGATTTCTAACATTTGTGAAATAATTGCCACGGGTCTAGATTCTCGCCTCCTGTCATGCATAGCAATGGGTTGCGTAGTTCACAGATGCGCGAATTAAAGTGCTTCGCTTGAATTCCTGCGGGTTGCGACATTTAACAGACGATTAAGCGAGATAAGATTAGGAGGACATAATGGGTTTATTTATATAGAAATATTAGCGTAAGCATTTAATATAAATGTCGCCATTTGAAAATGTATAGAATAAAGCGAAGGACGATGTCACAGTTTCTAGAAGTGCTTAAATGCGTAATTATACTATATTTTTTTCATAATTTAAAATCCTATTAACTTTCCCCTGATGAATTTGTGCAGACTACATTTCCCATAAGTTTTGACTCCGGATATACTGAATATTTTGAAAACAATTAGACAGAAAGTCGCTGATGACTAAGACACTAACAACTTTCAGTCAAATTGTTTTCAAAATATTCAGCAAGTCCAGAGTTATTGCCCATTTGAATTATTGTCTTGTGACTTGCAGCCGCTGGACGGTTAAAAGTTTACTGCATCTGATAGCAGAAGTATAACATGGCGGTAAGACGAGCGCGTGATTCGAGCACGTTTTTATCTCTCATTATAAAGGTTATGAAAGTCTTCTGCGAGATTTTCCATCCCAATTAAGCATTTAAGAATAATGCGGATGTGAATAAAAAAACTCTTCTTAGAATTTTGAGTAGTATTTGGAAACACGTCTAGATTCATTTAACAACTTGTTGCTAAATGGAAATGTACGTGTCGCTACTTGGCATTACCTGTATTACCGCGATCGTTTTGGAGTTCAAAATGGCGACCACATAAAATAGCTTTTTCATGTTATATAATTTAAATCAGCTTCTAAACCACAAAATCCTAATCACATTGGGAACTTCTCTTATGTTCACGGCACCTCAAACCACTCAAAATGCTACTTATATCAATGAGCATTTCCAGTTTATCCATCCAACATTGATGATGACGTCATATGATTGGTGGATAAACTGAAATCCTCAATTATCTGACGTCATTATCAACTACGTGACGTGTATGATGGCTTCATAAAGACATGCAGCATGAATGACTAGATTTAGTCCGTCTTAAACGCTTAATAGTCAGACACGTTGTACGAAGTGTATGTCTTTACTATTTATTAAACGGTTTTTTTAATATTTTGAAAATAAGTTGACTAGGCAGCATCAACACCCAGTCAAATTAGTTTCAAAATATTCAAACGCTTAACTATATAGTTTTCTGGAATTTGACCAGTCAAGGCATTCGGGGATCGATCGATCCCAACACGGGCGAAGCGTGGATGGAGCTTAACTAGGGATGGGCGGGCATAGCTAAAACTCGAACTGTCCATTAACCCTGTAAGCATGCTAATAGTCTGCCCAAGAAAATTTCAGATTTTGCTCAGTCAATGTTAATTTGCAGGCGAAGAGAACACTAGTTTGGTAAATTTACCACACGGATTTACCCAAATTGTTTTATCTTGGCCATTAAACGGATATTTATCGAGACCACTACAGAGTCGGTGTTGGACAGCTTGACCATAATGGTCAAGAAAGTCCAATCTTTTATAGTCAGTAAACATTTGCAGGACAAGAGAACACTATCTTTGAGAATTTACAATTGGAACGACTTGTTGGGTTGCCGAGCAAGTCATTCTATTGATTACATTTTCATTAAGTAGTCTTCTCTTGGATTGCAAATGAACATTGCTCAATATCCCCGCACATCACTGGCGGCTTGGCTTGGAACGGTTTAGTTAACACAATATATGTGCAGGTGTAATAGACAGGTAAGGAAGCTGCTAAGCCTACCTTATTCATCCAGTAATGAGTTGGTGTAATTTGGAAAATAATGAAGAACTATGAAACAAGAAAGGGATAAGTTTATACACGCATTGGATGAATCCGTATTTTGCTATGCCCCGCCCATTCATATTTAAGCTCCACCCACACTCTGTCAGTGTTGTGATCGATAGATCCACGGACTCCCTGAAAATCAATGTCCAGCAAAACTATACAGGTAAGATGTTGTATATTTTGAAACTAATATGACTAGATGCGGTTGCTGCCCAGTCAAATTAGTTTCAAAATCTTCAACAGCATATTTATTAAATAGTACAGACATACAATTTCTTACAACAACGCTTAGTCCGTCATCAACTAAGCGTTCGTGACGAACTTAGCTACATCATTCATAACGTAATTAATCATGACGCCATCCTACACGTCACGTAGTTGATTATAGGGTCATATGATTGGTGGATAAACTGGAATCCTCAATTAGTTGATGTCATAATCAACGATACCACACGTTAGCTGACGTCACGATCACAATGACATAGCTCCGGCAAGAAAATTGAAAAGTCTTTCATGAATATTTACGAATTGTATGTCATTGATAAAGTTAAAATTTAATAAACATTCCGTCGAAAATTTGAATTTAATTTCTCAGGAAGCTGATCCTGCGATAGCGATGAACAGATACCAGACATATTAGTTTCAAATTATTATAATAGATTACTGTATAAATACTTTGAATTTTAGATTCTGAGAATAAAATTAAGCTTTTAAAGATTCAGATTTTGCAATTGATTTCAACACGCATAGAAAGTTGTCAGCGTTTTCTTGCTAGAAATGCGCTGGTATTTGTTAGGCATGGCTTCATCCGTGACAAACACATATGCCAAGCAGATACCTTGTTATCATGGTGTTTATCAACGGTAATGTAATGTAATGTACACATGCATAGCGCTCTATAGATGCATGGTAACCGACGGCCAGACCGACCGCCTTAGTTATGTGCCTCGATGGAATGAAACGAAATAAATCTTAACATATGATGATTTCATTCCACGTAAATAAATTTCGTATTTTTAGTCGTGAATTTGAAATAGGGACACGAGTCCCTAATTTAAATTCACAACTTAAAAAATTATATTAATTTAGACGTATAATGAAATCATCATATCTTAAGATTTATTTCGTTCACAAATTTATTTTCAGTAATTTTGCTGTGAATATGCAGCTTTAATTCGTTGGTCCCCAGCATAACTTCGGGCAACATGCATAGATTCTACACCTATAGTACAGCTCATAAACAAGTCAACAACAGCAGGACCAAGCTAGGTGTTTCCAAGAGAAAGCAATTTTGAACACGATGCAAAAAAATATGATCTGTTGAATATTTTGATCATAATTGGGCTGAAAGGCATTGCTGCCTTAGGCAGCACTGTCTTCCAATTCAATTATGCTCAAAATATTCATCAGTATTTTGTTTTATTTTGTGTTTGAAATATGTTAGGTTATGTATGTGTTGTAATGTATGACACTGGTGTGGCCAAATACCACAGCCCGCTGGCACCAGGGACCCCACCCGGCAGCATTGTGGTTAAAGCGTGTCCCTAGCTTTATAGTATAAACCGAACGGCAGTTTCGATGGTCAAGCGCGCGTAAGAATTTCAGAAACTTTACACAGGGGCCCTGATTCCTAAAATGTCAGCACCCACGTAGTTGGTAGCTGAAAAGGTTTTGCTAGCAGGATATGGAAATTCCAAATTTAAAGCACATTTGCACAAAATATGGGGCATCGCTACATGAAACAGCCATGGAGAAGGTAATTACTGGAGTTGTACTTGCATATAAATGTGAGTTTAGATCCAAATGGAGCACCGCCTATATTGACGTGGGGACATGATGGGAATGGGAGAAATGTGGAGAAATCGTTGAAGTGATTAAGTTATTGCAGGAAAAATGGAAAATGCACTCTAAAACAATTACGTATCGAGGAATCATAATTACTGGAATCAAGTGGAGTTATTCGTAAATTGTATGCAGGCGAAGTCTAGGTTTTAATGTTATGCACGTACGCATTCATCTAGTGGCGCGTGTCACTAATTGCAATCTTGCATGACGCAACCATGCAATTATGAGGTATGCCTTTAGGGAATTATGACAGTTCTTTCGACTGTTCGTTATTGTTCGTTCAAACGAAGAGGGTGGAAATAATTGGATTACGCCTCATGATGCTTGCTACATTGAGAGTCGAATGAATTTCTCAATAGCGAATACATATTATTTCAAGCTCTGATGGCCGACTAAGAATGAGATGGCACATCGAGGCCTACAGTGAATCTGGAATCATGCTTGCGTAGTCAAATGTCAGAAGGTGAAACTACAAGAATTCAGCGAGGAAAGTTTAATTGTTCTTAATGTATGAATTGTATGTCCACATAAGCATTGTTCTTTCCATGACAAAGCCGAAGATGGCGAAAACCGGCCATAGCGGTGCTCCTGAAGAATAGCCCTTTGCAGGCCAGTCACCAAGCCAGTCATTACAGTGGTACATTTTCCAAAATAGTATTCACTTAGCCTTCAAATGAACATGCAATAAGCGAATGGTGATTCTCTTGACCACATTTAGACATTAAAGATTTAAACAAATGTCGTAAGTGTTGGTTACGCCGCTTAGACAACAGAATAAAAATAAACATCACATGAAGCAAGCTTGGATTCTATTGCATAAGGTTCACTTCAAACTTAACAACCCCTGCTACAGGTGCTAGGCCTCAAGGTAGATCTAAGATCTCTGATCTTGGGTCGGCGCAGGGGTGTAACACTTTATCTGGGTACCAAGCCAGGTATTTGGAGCGAGTTGCCAACCATAGCACTAAACAACTCATCTTTCATGACAGTTAATATTATGATTATCCGTCATGGTGCTCGCCGTGTGAGTTCCTGCCAGGCATGTGCAGCACCGGACACCCCCCCCCCCCGCCAGCCGCGAAGGGGTCCACCCAAGCTACTTGTGGTAAAGTTCGTAGACCTTGGAGAAAAAGGAAGAAGGTTATCCAACCTAAAGTACAAGTAAGCAAACCGCTGACTATCATGCAATGGAATGCTGAAGGAGTTTCTAACAAGAAAACGGAACTTAGGCAAATTCTCAAGGAGTAAGGCGTAGATGTCGCGAATATCCAAGAAACTCATCTAAATACCAACAGAAGATTCTGTATAAGAGGATTTCAGTGCATCAGATCTGACAGGGATGGAAGACATAAAGGAGGAGTCATAACCCTGGTCCGGAATAACCTAAATGCCATTGAAGTTCAGAGAGATATGGACGGACCTGAAATTCTCACAATCAAAATAATTCCAGAGAAACATCCTATCAGTGTTGTCAACTATTACTGCCCTAATAATCAACCATTGAATCTCAGAAAAATCCCTGTTCATCCAGATTCAACTACCGTTGCTGGTGACCTCAACAGTCATTCTCAGTTAGGGGGGGGGGGGGGATCTACCTCAAGAATCTTTGCGTATTGTCGGGAAACAACTTGGAGGCAGTGATCACCGCCCTGCTTTCATTACCATTAACATGGACGTTGAGGTTGACCGGATTAAGACTCCTCGATTGAACTATAAGAAAGCAGACTGGGACAGATATCAGAAAGAGAGTGACAGATTAGTAAAAGACATTGATGTCAAAAACAAAATATCAATAAAGTTGTTAAAGAGCTTAACTCTGCGTTACTCTCTGCTGCAGGCAAATGCATTCCTAGGGGATCGAGGAAAAATTATAGACCTTACTGGAGTAAGTCTCTGCAAAAGTTACATAAAGAAATGTCCAACGCAAGGGAAATTGCAGAGAATGTCCGAACAGAAGCCAACTATGTGAGACTCCAACAATCCAAGACAAAATATCTGAAAGCCAAAATCAGAGCCACCAGAGAATAGTGGAGAGAAAAAACGTCAAGCTTAAATCTTGAAAAAGATACGAACAAACTCTGGAGGCTTGTGAAGCAGCTTAACGATGAAAACCCCAGAGTACCGAACATAACTCTTGAAGAGGATTGTGAAATTAAAACAGGAGAGGCTGCTGCTGAACACTTTGCTTGTATGTTTCAGAAAGTAAGCAATCTAGATGTGCCAGTGAGGTGGAAAAAACTCTGCAATGAAGTCTGCAAAGTGGAACGGAGAGACACAAATACATGGCGCAGGAATGGATGAGCTTCTGGCCATCACCGAGTGGGAGAAAAGCTTGAAAGTTCTGAAAAACAAGAAGTCTCCTGGACCAGATGGAATAACCAATGGGATGTTGAGGAATCTGGGTACTATTCGAAAGCACAAGCTTTTGGAGATTTTTAACCGCAGTTGGTACACAGGAGAAGTTCCCCAGGCTTTGAGAGGCCAACATGATCCCTGTACTGAAAAAGGCAAGAATAAATCAAAGCGGCAAGTTATCGACCTATCAGTCTGACTTGTTGCACTGTCAAAGCCATGGAAAGAATCCTCAACCAGAGACTTATTCGACATCTTGAAAGCAACAATCTCTTAGCGGATGAACAAAATGGCTTCAGAAAGTGTAGTTCTACTGAGGATCAAACAACGTATCTAACACAGTCTATTGAAGAGGCGTTCCAACAGAAAAAGCATGCCATTACTGTGCGGGTTGATCTGCAGAATGCATTTGATAAAGTATGGAAGCATGGACTCCTCCAAAAGCTCAGGACAAGTGATATTTCTGGAAAAATATACAGCTGGATATGCCAGTATCTCCACAACCGAAAGGCATCAGTACAGCTGAATGGGACAAGCAGCAAGAAAGTCCTGCTACGACATGGTGCATCTCAGGGTGGTGTAGTCTCTCCCATCTTCTTCACAATATTCATCAATGACCTGGTGAAGAGCCTTTCAATGGGAGTTAGAGCTGCATTGTATGCTGACGATCTTGTGATGTGGAGCAGCGAGGAGTATGTGTCAACAGCCAATTACCGCATGCAACTCGCAATTGATCACCTCAATTCTTGGGTTACAAGATGGTTTGTCCAGATCAACAAAGAGAAGACAGTCGCAACTCTATTCACACTATCCACTAAAAAGGAACACAAGACAAGTCTGAAAGTTGGTGACTCAGTTCTGCACGTTGAGGATGAAGTAACTCATCTTGGTCTGATATTTGTCAAAGGACTAACCTGGAAGGTGCAAATCAGAAAAGCTGAAAGTATAGCCAAGCGAAGACTGGCAGTTATGCGGAAGCTCTCTGGAACAAAATGGGGAGCTAACATGAAAATTCTGAAACAGGTTTACTCTGGATCAGTTCCGCCAATTATCGAATACGGATCATCAGCATGGATGACAGCTGCTACAAGCACCATTCAGACATTGGATAAGGTACAAAATCAGGCTCTTCGTATCATAACAGGGTCTATGAAGACCACTCCAATAGCAGCGATGGAAGAACTTACCAATATCCAGCCACTCCAGCAGAGACGAGAAATCAATGCTGAGATTCAATACGAGAAATTCAAATTGATGCCTCACCATCCCATGCATATGCTGACTCACCAAATGTCTAGAAGAAGGCTCAAAAGGAATAATTTCTTATTAACTTCAAAGCAAATTGAAAGAAACAGAGTCGGACATCTTCCCCAGATGCAGAAACATAACTGCTATCTCTGAGAGGGAACCGTGGAACGCTTCTGAAATAGAAAACACAATTTCAATCTGGCCCTCGATTCCAGGGATTGAAAGCAAGGGAGATCAAGCAGAGGTGACAAACAAAGTTCTTGCATTGAGTCATATTGCAGAAAACTACCCTGAGTAAGAGTGGATACATGTTTATACAGATGGATCAGCTATCCAGGCTGTCAATAATGGAGGGGCAGGTGCTCACATTCCGTTTCCATGTGAAGATATAACAGACTCATGCCTGCCAAAAGGGAAGCACTGTAGCAATTACACTGCAGAAATCCAGGCACTGACCTTAGCTAGCCAAATGCTGATACAACGAAAAGCCAGAAATGAAAATATTGTCTTCCTGACAGACTCCCTCTCAGCGCTCCAGGCACTGGAGAGTGGAAAGGAAATTACAGATTTAGTTCATGCAAATCTTACGCAACTGGCTAAGGAGAACAATGTCAACTTACAGTGGATCCCCTCGCATTGTGGCATATTAGGAAATGGCAAAGCTGATCAACTGGCTAATGAAGGGTCAAATAAAGAACAATTCAACCGCGAGGTTGACTTTGAAGAACTGAAGCATATCATTAAAGCCACAAGAACCATCACCAGGCAGCATAATGATGCAATACACAGCCTCAGTAGGGAAGATCAGACATGTATCTTCAGATTGAGGACTGGTCACAATCGTCTCAATGCATATCTTCACAGTCTCAAGATTACAGATTCTGCACTTTGTGAGTGTCAGCAGGCAGAAGAAACAACAGAACATCTCTTGCAGTACTGCCAGCGATATGAACAAGCTAGAAGAAGCTTCTGGCCTATTGAAGTATCTTGTGAAGAGAAGATCAGAGGAGACAGGGACAGTTTGATGACCACGTCAGCTTTCATGCACCAAATAAGGAAAACAGTCTAAGATTACTGTCATGAGAAAGATGAACGCAAGAGGAAGAAAACTTAACATAAATTGCAGCAAGAAAGATAGGCACGAGTAATCTTTCTCTAATTGGTAGTGCCAAAATGGAAGCCACTGTCATGTATGTATGTATGTTATCTATGTATACACCTGTGCAAAAGTTAAGCACCAGCAAAAACAATAGAACGTAGAAACATGATGGTACAACTAGGCTGCCATACTTTTTGTCCCCGCGTTAGCTGACATAATTCCAAGTACGAAATGCACATGCATGCATGACTTCACGCCGCTTGATGTCCGTGCGTGGCGGGAAACAGCACACGTGTTCAGTTATGTAAAAGTCCAGTTTGAGGTGTAGAACATTACATACAGATTTAGGCGACAAGATTAGGAATTTTGTGTTCATGACCGTGGTTTATTTGTACAGAGAGAATTAGCTCTTGATTGTGAACCGCTATGGCAAGACGAAGGTTAAGTGATCGTGTGAAATGGCAAATCATAGGCATGCATACCACTGGTATGTCATGCAGAGAGATTGGCAGACAGCTGAACATTAACCATACTGTAATCAGTCGTTTGATTGCAAAACATGGGCAAACTAACGAGGTGAAGGACAGGCCTAGATCTGGAAGACCGAAGAAGACTACTGCCCGTGATGATCGAGCCCTAGTACGCCTTGTTAGGAGATCTCCATTCACCAACAGCAGAGTGCTCAGCCAACAATGGGAAACGTGCAATAGAGTGTCAATGTCTACCGTCAAAAGGAGAACGCTAGGAGACCTGTCAGACGTCCTCTCCTCACTGCACACCACAAAGAGGAGCGTCTGAGGTGGTGCAACGAAAGAAGACACTGGAACATGAGATCCTGGAGACGGGTACACTGGTCCGATGAAAGTCGGTTCCTGCTTCATGCCACAGATGGTCGAACTCGTGTATGGAGGTCCAGACGCACGGCGTACGACCAACGTAACATCATGGAAGAAGTTCCATTTGGTGGAGGTTCCGTTATGATATGGGGTGCATCTCATTTGATTGTAAGCTGGATCTGTTGACTGTACCTGGAACACTAAATGGACAAAGATATCAAGATTCCATACTGGATAGAGTTGTGGGCCCTCATTTTGTAAATCATGCACCTGGAACCCACCCTATATTCATGGATGACAACGCCCGACCACATCGTGCTAGAGCTGTGCATGAATACCTCCGCCAGAATGCCATCGAAACCCTACCATGGCCAGCAAGGAGCCCTGACATGAACCCTATTGAGCATATCTGGGACATTCTGGGAAACATGGTGAGAAGGAGGGATCCTCCTGTGCAGAACCTACAGGAATTAACAGACGCACTCCATCTTGAATGGCAGCGAATACCACAATGGCGTATCAGTCGGTTGGTGACCAGCATGAGACGTCGTGTCCAGGCCGTCATCCAGGCACAAGGTGGATATACCCGGTATTAATAATGATAGTCTCAAACTCGTGCACAGATGTTAAACTTCGTTTTCAGACACCATTAATGACAATCTAGCCACGTGTGTCAACTGTAGGGCAATAGTTGTCAGTTGTGTCAACGTAACCATATTCAGGCCTCGTTTTCAAGTTCAAACAAAAACATACAGTGTTTCCCCACCATCATAATCAGCATTCCTCTAGTTGCATTATTACCTCTTGCACTAAGATGGATGGGTACATAAATGTTTATGCTATTGCTTCCTTCATAGCACATGAATATACCCTCGCATGTGCGTAAAAATAGGGTGGTGCTTAACTTTTGCACAGGTGTATATGTGAATATGTCACAATTTCCAGTTTAAAGAACAATGATATCTTGTGTTTTACCAATCCACTACATGATATATGGATACGACAGTGCCCCTTTCCCTATCTTACCCGCCACACACAATCCAGCCACCCCCTCCGACGATTAACTGTAGAAAACGCTTAATTCTCCTTATACCACCTTCGTGTGCACAATTGTATATTATTGATAAATCAATTTAATAACTATTGAATATTCGGAAACTAATTTGACTTGTGGATACGTTCAATTCAGTTTCTCTTTGAGCCTTTTTCTATTGTGCGAACTGTATATCATTTTATAAATCAACAATTTAATGACTTTCGAATATTTTGAAACTAATTTGGCTGAAAAATACTCAGGTTACATTCTCTTTGTGCCATTTTCAAGTGTATGATTTGAGTCAGAATCTAATAGCTCTTGAATATTATAACCTTTCTCCTTGTGATACTTTCGAGTGTACGAATGCCATTTTGTTGATAAATTGATAATTGGTTTAAACATGATTTATTTTGTTCAGATGGAAGCACGATAAGACTTAGAGTCTTATGCCCGTGTCTCCCATACACATACAGATTATTCAAAACTTTTTTACAGCAAAATGGCAGCAAATCATAATAGTTTAATTAATTGTAGTCTATTGGTGTGCATAAGTGTGTGGATATTGAGTGTGAGGTGGGGGAGAGTAGGAAGAAAGACCGAGATAGAGAGAGAGGGGGGGAGGGGGGAGAGAGGGTGAGAGATAGAGAGAGCGAGGAATACGATCAAATGGAAGAATAGCTGAGGTGAGCTCTAGGTGCTGCCTTCGCCGAGACCTGTACAGTGTTGGGCTGCTGTCCATTTACCCCTTAAACCATAAGTTCGCGAACGGGAAGCTACTGAAAGCGGTTGGTGTTAATTATGTATTGACATACCGTATTACAGATCAGTTTGTTGATTTCCAAGTTGGCAATGTAAGTCCCGTATAGAAGCTGGTTGACCGTAAGATTAGCAAGAGAAATATCGTTCAAGGCAAGCTAATTTTGGAAAACGACTCTTTGATCGTTAAAAGGGCACAATGTAAGAGGTAGTGGTTTGTAGATTCATCATTGTGTCCACAAGAACAACTGGCAGATTCCGACAGAAAGTTGTCAAATAGATGTCGGTTTAACGAACTACAACCATTTCGGAGCCAGCATAGCATTATGTTGGCAAACCTAGGGCCTACGTAATACCACTCAGGGGGTTGTCGTACGGGTGACATAGCCTTGAGTTTGCTTTTAAATTCTAGAAGAGTGACAGAATCTCTCACCGGCACAGCAAGCATATTCCAGGCGCGGATCGTTGCTGGGGAAAAGGATCCATAGAAGAGCTCAGTACGGCAGCGGAATGGAGTGAAGAAATTTGGATGACGGATATTGTAAGGATTTCGTGCTTGGGAGAGTGTGGGAAGATGGTTGACCAGAACCTCACGGGTCATCCCGTTAATAATTTTAAATAGCATAGATAATCTATGAAATTCACGTCTGCTTGACAAGGTTTCGATGCCTGTTTCTAAGTACAGGTCTTCAGTGCTTACACTACGTGTCATTCCACATACCGTTCTGAGAGCATCTTTTTGGATATCCTCTAGCCGAATTACAAGATATTGTGGAATATTATCCCACACAACATCCGCATATTCTAAAGATGGTCTAATAAATGTTTTGTACATGATCTCGAGACATTTACGGTCTAGAATATATATTTAGACCTTTAAGTAAGTATAAATGGATAATTAATATAATTATGTATATAAAATCTACCGTCACGAAAGATAGCATCAACTGTTATACCTCAAATGACTATACAAGTGCTGAGTGTAATAAAGTTAACTTGAACTTGAACTTGTCAGGCGGCAATAGTTGGATGATTTAACCAGGGCCGCCCGTAGGGCAGTGCAACAAGTACATTTGCACAGGGACCTCCAAAAAGTGATACAAATTAGTTTTCTTAATTTTGTTTCCCCCTGAATAACTTCAAGTTAGACACATACATGCCACACCAATTGTACAGATGGTAAATGCGTCAATGTGTTTACAAAAGAAAACAATTTTGATCTCGATGTAAAAAAAATGTTATGTTGAATATTTTGAACAACTTGTGTGAGATCCTCTATATATGTCCCCAAAAATAAGATAGCTATAAAGTATCTCCCTAACCCGTATTATATATCAGGGGGGGGGGGGGGGGGGGGGGGGTTGTGTTTGAGTTTGTGTCACTCACTGTTGAATACGCGCTCCATCATTGACGTCATTAAGGATTCCCTTAAATGAACGCTCAGAGCACAACTGCTGGCTGGGAACGCCACCAACAAGCAGCTGGTATTGCGTTACAATTCTTATAGTTATTATATAGTATTTATGTCATACATAAATGGAAGGTATTTCCCCACAAATACTCTAACGTGGGAGAGGTCTATTTAGCACAGGTGCGGAATTGAGTAGGCATTCGTTCCTCTTACTGTGCTTACTTCCGGTCTGCAATCGCTGATGTCGTCTGGTTCTTAATGATATGTGTATTTTATTTCCACCTTATGTAACATATAGTGAGCATTGATGAGATTATCTGCGCTTTCTGCTAGAGGCATGGCGCCTACAATTAACTACGTCTTGCTAAAAACGTGCAACATGAATGATACTGAGACATCTGGACCGTCTAAATAAATATGGACATTGCCACTGTAGCCAGGGGGGGGGGGCGGATTACCAAACTATGACTGACCCTAGACAGACGGACGGACGGATGGATGGATGGGCGGGCTGGTGGATGGATTGCTGGATGGGCGGGTAGGCCACCGGGCGGGCGAACGGATGAACAGACGCCTAGACGGACGGACAGACGGAGACAAACAGACAGCCAAACAGGCTGGTCCGAATACAATACCCTTTCCCCAGCCCTACGGGGCTAACGAGAAGGTGAGTAATATTTAGAGATTCGCTCCGGATAGAAAGAGCCCCTGTAGGGTGTCTGCGAGAACAGACTTGTTTGTGTTAATTAAGTCCCTGGGAGAATGAAATACAATAAGAAATGATCTAATGCTACTAGATTTAGCCCTGGTGACGCGCATGAACAGTCGATTCAGCTAGTTATGGGCTCAACACCCGAGGGAATGAACGACGTAGAAATCAAACAGAATGGCATTATCCTTAATAACGCTGGTTACTGGGCCGGTACTGGCCCAATACCGGGCCGCTACGGCCCAGTATTATTCCAGTACTGCCCCAGTAACCCGCGTTATCAATGATAATATACTAGAATATACAGGTGCGTCACAATACGACATTGCACACAGCTTCGTCAGCTAATTGAATTGCTAGATGACAGGATTTGTCAGGAAGTGTATGCGTCTCCTTCTTCTCCCAATCCACCTTCGTCGCGCATTGATGTATGTTGGGGAAATTACCTTCCTATAATGCATTGCTCACACATCTCCTGGCTGGTAGAGCAGTATTATTTCAATATTACGCACGGATACAGTGCAGTTTAAGCAGTTTATGTGCAGGACTAATATGATAATAGTATTGAAGTCATAGAACCGAAAAAAGCTAAGCCGATTTTCTACACATTTTTATATTGCTATCATATTTTTTTTAAGTTTTCACAAGTTAATTACAAATTTAACATAAATCTTAGGCTTGAATTACGGAGAGTGTCCGCCTATGGCAGCAACAGCGCCTAGTCAAATTAGTTTCAAAATATTCAACAGCGTGTTTATTAAATAGCAAAAACACAATTCGTACAACGTGTCGGACTGTTTAAACGTTAAAGACGGGCTAAATCGAATCATTCATGCCGTCATGATTATGACGTCAGCATACACGTCGCGTATACGATTGACTGAGGAAATGGATTCATGAATTGGATGTACTTTCCAATGACGTAGTGAATTTTATGATATGGTCACCTAGCTTATACACATAGGAAAATAAATGTAAATCAATGTCATAACAAGGAAGACGACTCCGGTACGGCATTAGCAGGAATAGCTGAATAGAGTTATCGCCCCGGTTTTAGTAACTATTACTCAAGCCACACACATAGCATTGTTAGAGTTCACGACAATTATATCATTTTAGCTACGTTTCATTCATACATTATTCATCATCATCGTCATCATCTTCATCATCATCATCAATCATCATCAACAACACTAACAACAACAACAACAACAACAACAACAACAACAACAACAGCAAACATCAACACCACCACCAGTGTTGATGCCCTTTTGTTGACATAAAATTGTGGTTTAAGCTTGTCAAATTTGACAAAAATAAGACATGGCCGTCGTGAGAAACGATGTTACCACGGTCCCAATGTTTGCAGCCTGTCTGAAATCGTCGCTGGTCTACTAGTATTGTTACTGTTTTTCGCAAATGACAATTTCAAACAGGTATGTAAGCTCCTAACATCACTACTTTGTATGCAGAAAGTTAGGGAAAATAAGAAACACGCATCAAAGCAAATACCCTCAGTTATGTATTAGTGCAATTTTAGCCCATACCTAGCAGGCACATAACGTTGTTTCAACGTTGAAACAACGTCACGTGCCTGCTGGATAGCGCCTATCTAGTACCCGTCACCCCTTACCAAACAATTCTAGATAGCCTACAAGACACAGGGAGCTGGAAACAGAATCGTTATACTCAATCGAATGATCCGATTTGTCATTCAAGTATAGACATGAAAATCAATGGATGAATTTTTAGCTATACTTTTAGCTAAGCTCAACCCACGCTTTGTCCGTGTTCGGATCAATCGACCCCTGCACACTCTGAATTGCAATTTCCAGAAAACCATACAGGTAAGCTGTTGAATATGTTGCGACAGCACCCAGTGAAATTAGTTTCATATTGCTTATTAAATATTAAAGACATACAATTCGTACAACAACGCTTTGTCCGTCACCAATTACACGATCGCGGCGACCTTTGCTATCTCATTCATGGCGTAATTGATTATGACGTCATTCTACACGTCACGTAGGTCATTATGACGTCATATGATTGAGTGATAAACTGGAATCATCCGTGACAATCAAAATGACGTAAAATCAAACAGACCGTCACGAGTGTACAAATTGTATGTCGTTAATGATGTTACAATTTAATAAACATTATGTTGAATATGTTATAGCTAGTTCGATTGGAAGCTGTTGATGTCATATGCAACCATACAGGTAGTTAGTTATATTGGCTAGTATTGATAATTTTATGTATGCAACAACAGCCCCCGGCCAAATTAGTTCTCACAGCTTAGGCTACCTGCATTGTTCCGTTGAGATTTAAATTTTGCTAAATCAGGTTTCGAAATTTCAAATCGATCCCAACACGCTCAAAATGTGGGCAGAGCTTAGTTATAAATGACCACGGTAAAACTATTGCGCGTGCGTGAGTGAGTGAGTGAGTGAGTGAGTGAGTGAGTGAGTGAGTGAGTGAGTGAGTGAGTGAGTGAGTGAGTGAGTGGGTGGGTGGGTGGGTGGGTGGGTGAGTGAGTGAGTGTGCGCGTATGTGCTTTTGCGCAGACTGTTGCAGCCAGCTTTTACTGTTACAAAGAAGTTCTCTGTGAATATTGAAATTTGACTTTGTTGTTGTTGCTGTTGTTGTTGTTGTTGTTATTGTTGTTGTTGTTGTTGTTGTTGCTCAGTTTTGTTTTTACTTTCTAGCGTTTTTACATTTAACGCTGCCGGGAGGTACACATGTGGAGACTGGTGCAGAATTCTTGGCGCTTGCGAGTGATTTTTACAGTATTTCATACAATAGTGATATGACCTGTGACCTGTCTGCCAATGCTATTTTGGGAGTTCTTCCGCAAATTTGTATGGTTTCCAAGAAAGAATTAGATAAAAAAAATTTGAGCTATCAGAATTAACTAGTGCACTGAATAAGCTAAAAAATAACAAGTCTCCTGGAATTGATGGCTTACCGGTAGAATTTTACAAAACATTCTAAAATCCGATTTTTTAGACGTTTTTAACCAATCAATTTCCGATCTGACGCTACCCAGGTCAAGCGGCCGAGCTGCTGTTACCTTGCTACCTAAGAACCGTGCTGCTGTTATCTTGCTACCTAAGAACCTTGCTGCTGTTACCTTGCTACCTAAGAACCTTGCTGCTGTTACCTGGCTACCTAAGAACCTTGCTGCTGCTACCTTGCTACCTAAGAACCTTGCTGCTGTTACCTTGCTACCTAAGAACCTTGCTGCTGTTACCTTGCTATCTAAGAACCTTGCTGCTGTTACCTTGCTACCTAAGAACCTTGCTGCTGTTACCTTGCTATCTAAGAACGTTGCTGCTGTTACCTTGCTACCTAAGAACCTTGCTGCTGTTACCTTGCTACCTAAGAACCTTGCTGCTGTTACCTTGCTATCTAAGAACCTTGCTGCCGTTACTTTGCTACCTAAGAACCTTGCTGCTGTTACCTTGCTACCATAGTGGTGTCTTAAAAATTGGAAAGCTGTTTCGCTTTTATGCGTTGATTTAAAAATATTTTCAAAGACGTTATATAATCGTTTGAGTAAAGTTCTTACAGAGATAGTTCACATTGATCAAAGTTACTGTGTTTCAGGACGGAAAATTTCGCATAATATCAGACTGGTAACAGATGTCATTGATTATGCCAATCGCAGGTCTTTAGCTCTTAGGGTTGTGTCTCTGGACCAGGAAAAGGCGTTTGCCAGGGTCAGCCACGAGTATTTGTTAAATACACTGAAAGCGTTTGGTTCTGGGGATTTCTTCGTAAGGTGTGTTAATACATTTATAGCAACGTTTCAAGCGTATTGAAAATAAATAATTCTCTGTCCAGACCTTTTCCTTTCAGCGGCGGTATCAGACAAGGCTGTTAGTTATCCGGAGCACTGTACGCTGTTTGCATTGAGCTTCTGCTATACAAACTGTGATCAAGTATTGGATTAACAGGAATAGCAATGCCTGAGGCCACTGTTGTATGCCCAGTTTACGCCGATGATACCACGACCTTTATTACATCGAACGAAGACTTTTTGTCATTGAGGTATTGGCTACGTGTGTATGAGGAGGCATCAAATGCTAAGATTAATTATGAAAAATCAGAGGGGCTGTGGGTAGGCTCGTGGACAGATCTGACTGATTCGCCTCTAAGGATAAAATGGAATAACAATGGGCTGAAATTACTGGGTGTACATATTGGGAACGAGTCGAATTATTCCAGTAAGAACAGGAAAAACAAAGAATCAGCTGTGAGCTGTGAACAAATAAATCTTACGAATTGGCTGCCCTTGTCAAAAGCCCTGTCATTAAGGGGCCAAATTATTATAACCAACCTCCTTGCCTAAGCTCTGGCATAGATTTGCAGTTTTAGAACCACCTGAAGAACATGTAAATTTAATTCAAAAGCGTTTGGTTAACTTCGTGTGGCAACGAAAGCTCTTGGTCACTAAAGAGTTATTGTCGCTGCCTCTAGATAATGGATGGCAGGGACTGGTTAACATTCAGGCTAGAATACGAGCATTTCGCATACAATACATACAATCGTATCTTAATTTTAATTCCTCTCATCCTTGTTTTATTTGGACCACATGATTTTTAAAACAAGTACAGAATATGCAGTATTTTAATCAACTGTTTTATATTGATCATAACGTTAATATGTTTATGTATTTACCAAGTTTTTACAAATCAATGATGATATCACGGTATCTTTTCCAAATTTCAAGGGCATCTCAACCAACATGAAAAACAGATGTATTAAATGAACCGCTGTTTCATAATCCACTCATTAGAAATGCCAGTTCTGGACGCTCTTTTTTCAATGTCGATTTTATAAAGGCGACTGTTACCACTATAGGAGATATTCTAATGGAAGCTAAAAAATTTCCAGCTAATTACTTGGCTCGGAAAATCAAATTTCCATCTTTAAGGATACTGCAGCTATATTTGGACACATTGCGGAATGGCATTCCAAATGAGTGGATTAACTTACTAAAAGACCCTGATGAAACCCCTCAGTCGTTGTCTTATCTTGCAAGTTTAAGGGGTCCGATTACACAGTGTCAATACGCCATAATGGCAAAAGAGAGTTTTACAATCTGTCACTATTTAAAACTTATGAAGCTGCTTTGAACGATACCTATAATAATATTTGGACTGACATTTTCTCCTTGAATAATTTACCGGCATCATCATGCCATTGTTTTATGAATACCCATGTACCATGTATGAAGGTAATCTATCCTGGAAGGTTCTACATGGTGCATTGAACACATGGGTGTTCCTGTTCGTGCTGGGTACCGACCCAACTCGGATTGTCCACACTGTGGCGAAGTGGAGGATCTGGCACATATGTTTGTGACGTGTTCTGGTTTACAACCGTTACTTTTAGCCATTAGACACACTGCTCTCCGTTTACTAGAAACAGATAAGTTCACTCCAGAGAACTACATCCAGGGGTTTCCTTGCCCTCGCAGCTCTTCTAAATTTGGACGAAAAATTCGACATCGTCTTTTTAACTGGGTTCTGGCTAATGCTAAAATGGCAACCTACATAACTCGTCAACGGCTCATGGACGGTAATGAAAATACTGACCCTATCAAAGAGATTATTACCAAAATAAGGTCACCTGATTATATTGAATTCCATCATCAGCGAAATGTTGGCTCTCTGGAGGGTATTGCAAAATTCTGGTCCTACGACAATTTTATGTGTAGTGTACAAAATAATGAACTTATATCCAATGGCTTATTATGATGAGATATTAAACCTATTTTAACAGTGTTCTGGAGACGAGAACCAGCTGCATATGTGTAATAAGACTTTTTTAACAATGGCCTTTACTAGTACATATCCGTTTAAATGTTATTTTATTTATTAAGTTTTATTTTTTAAATTTTTTTAATTAAAAATACTGTGATATTTGATACTGATGGATGTTGCTTGTTTTAAATGCATGAATCAAGTGCGTTGAAAAGTCTTCTCCTTCTTCTTTTTCTTCTTTTTCTTCGTCGTCGTCGTCGTTGTTGTTGTTGTTGTTGTTGTTGTTGTTGTTGTTGTTGTTGTTGTTGTTGTTGTTGTTGTTGTTGTTTTTGTTCAGTTTTGTTTTAACTTCCTAGTTTTTATTTTTCCGCAATATCAGTAGTAATTAAAGAATTATTAAATTGCAAAAAAAATTATTTTACTGACGATCCTCAAAACAATGTGCCATTTCCGGAACCTGCTCTACATCTCAGATTTACTTCCGGTGCCACTCATTACGTTGACAATACCACTCCAATAATATAAAGAAGCACATCCGCCACGCCATTATACAATCGATATTAAATTGGAAAATATTCCTAATTTCGGAACGTGACAATTCTAGTCGTACGAGATCACTAATATCAATGGTTGATGCATGACATGAAATCGTGGTTGTCGCAATCTATAGCAGACCTTGGAGCTAATGGCCGGAGGTAATATCAAAAGTCAATAGGGGATATATCTGGTCAGAACATGGCCTGAGAAGAAGTACTTCTCAGGCCGTGTTTGGACTAGGGATACACCCAGTGGCAATGTTATCCTCCCAATAACGCCAGAAATCATATCGCCATAAAATGAATGTTATGTCCGACTAAAGGGATTTATTTCTTGCTATGTCACGCGCATTTCTAGCTAAGCTGCTCCCACTTCCATACGCATTGGAATCGACTTGAAACGTTTACAGACCATCCTTGCCTGAGTACGTACGTACGTGCGTGCGTAGAAGCGTAGTTTAGAGAATTCTCGAAAACTACGCTTCCACGCACGCACGTACGTACGTACGTACGCAATCTCCCAAACACAGATGCGCGCATACGGGCAGGCAGACAGGCAGGCAAGCAGGTAGGTAGGCAGGCAGGCAGGCAGGCAGGCAGGCTGGCTGGAAGGCAGGCAGGCAGGCAGGCAGGCAGGCAGGCAGGCAGGCAGGCAGGCAGGCAGGCAGGCAGGCAGGCAGGCAGGCAGGCAGGCAGATTTGGCAACTTAACTTTCTTTCTATACGCTAAGTTGGACATGTGTACGAATGAGGCGTATGGGCAGGTGCATTAACAGGCCGCATCTTCATTTCTGACGATCTCAGACTAGGATAGCCGCGACCGCCAAAATCACCCCATAAAATTCCTTGACGTTCACCACCATTATACATGCCGCCATTAAGATTTACGCGGCCGCAGCCCCACCAGCCTGATTTGTGAAATCTGGTACAGTAACCACTCAGTGTCGTAAAGGCATGCCCGTCCTGAGGTCTCAATTTGTCAATGATGTCCCCAACCGTGAACTTCCCTAACTGGAGATTGTATCCCGAAACCCGATTCGCTATGTTAAAGTTGCGATATATCGCATAGCCGGCACTGCCATTGAATGTGCATAGGTCAATGCGAAGCTGTACCGGTGTATCTCCTCCCGTGGTCAGGACATGAATCCATTGCAACCCTAGCCAGTACTCAGCAGAAACGTCTCCAAAACCTAATTATAATGCAAAGAAATGGTGTGACCGATTTTAAAATATGTTGGCTACAGCATAGATCAGAAAAGCCCAGGAGCCTCCACAAATATCAAAATTTAAAATTTCAAGGGGGCCTCCACCAAGACTTAGAGTTGTGCTGTGAAGATAATATTCTAATGCGTGAGGAGAAGTGGTCAGTGAGAATCATTGGGATAAGATTATTGTTAGATTTCTGTCCAAATTTTATTGAAAATTCATGACAACAGTTGAAGCAAACTAAGGATATTATGTATCTATACAGAATGCAGGAAATGGCAGCGTGACGCTCTCCCATAGACGGGGACCGGGGCTCCTCTCATGAGAAAATTGAAAATTAGATGCTCTGAGAAGCCATTAAGTGGCTTCTCAGAGCATCTAATTTACCATTTTCTCAGAGGGAGGACACCGGGCTCCCTGTCTATGCGAGGTGGGCACCTTCTCCCAATGCCTCCACCAACTACTGCCCAGGGACCTCCACCATAATAAATCCGACCCTGATGGGCTACACCAATAGAGACGTCAATTTCTAGCTAGGCTCCGCTTATGTCAATTAGTAAAATCATACAATTCGATTTCGTGACGGGGACATGTCATGTTGTGACGTCAGCTAACACGTGACATAATGGAGGAATCTGCTTTTAGCTACGCCCAGCCTATAGGTAGCTAAGCTCCATACACACTTTGTCCTTGTTGTGATTGTTCGAACACTGATCTCCCTGAATCCCAATTTCCAGATAAAGATGCATGTAAACGGTTGAATATTTTGAAACTAATTTGACTGGCTGCTGATGCTGCCTATGGCACTAACAGTACCCAGTCAAATTGGATTCGAAAAAGTCAACAGAGTGTTTATTAAATAGTAAAGATGTACAATTCGTACACCTAACAGACTTTTAAAAGTTCCTGACTGACTTAGCTACTTCATTCACCTCTAAGTAATCTCTGCCCACACTTCGCCGTATTGGGATTGATCGATCCCCGAATGCCCTGACTATCAATTTCCTGAAAACTATACAGGTAAGTTGTTTAATATTTTGCAACTAATTTGACTGGGTGCCCAGGCAAATTAGTTTCAAAATATTCAACAGAATATTTATTTAATAGTAAAGACATACACTTCGTACAACAACGCATAGTCCGTCTTCAATTATGCGTTCGTCCGTGACGTAGGTGATTATGACGTCATATGATGGATGGATACAGTGGAAAGGTCCATTGATTATGACGTCATATAATTGATTGACATATTGGATTCCTCTATTATTTGAGTGACAGATCGAATTCTTCTTTTACCGCCATATACATATTACATAATAATGGCGTGTGATATGCGGGCCAAAAAGACATCTGCGAGCACGTTTGGCACAGTAGATTTGATGGTTGGGCATAAAATGCGAGCCAGGTCTGGAAAAGCGGTAGTAAAAGAGGTTTCAGGCAGAATATCTCCATAACCACTGGGCCGATTGCCATTAGATTTGCTGTACAATTGTGGCAATGATTTCTAAATATGACACCCTAAAAGAATCTTTTATATGTGCCGTGAGTTATGAGTAATTCCCTGCTGACCACGGCCACCACTAGCGAGCCGGCGGTCTTTGTAAGCGTGTTTTCCAACTTCATCTAATATATCTCCAACACTAGCTTGTTGCTAGTAATGAAATTTGCTATGTGAATGTAAGGTCCAATTATGAGTTGGACCATGTGAAAATTATTTAATTATGCTCACGCACTCCGAAGAAATCGGCTGCTGACCACGACAACCCTTCTAGCGAAATATGCGATTTTTGCCGTTTTAGAGGAATGTACGCAATTTTGAAGAAGAATATATAAATAACTACATGGTCACAAGTAACAGGATTTACTATGCAAATGTACCATTCATCTGCGAATATAAACATCAAAACAATATTAAATTCGGACCAGTGGTTGCCGAGTATGACCCTGCTGACCACGGCCACCACCCAGGGAAGCTTCCTGAAAATGAAATTAGTTATAGCTATCGAATTTGACATCGGCCAACCGACTCCATCAAATCTGAACAATAAACACAAGACTGCTCAAGAAAAAGATGTTACTAACTTAATCACCGGCGGTCGCTCAGTTTATTAATAATTTGTCATTGTGTAAGTAAATGGCCATTATGTTATGTGCTCTAAACATGTATCAACCCACATCGGAGTCCCGCAAGGATCTGTATTAGGTCCACTCTTATTTATCTTATATATTAACGACCTTCCACTCTGTACATCTAGTAATATAGATATGTATGCTGATGATACTACTTTGCATGTTAACAGCCGAAGCACCTCTGAAATACAAGAACAGTTAACAAAAGATTTGAAATCTGTACATGAATGGTGTTTAAATAACAAAATGTTGCTTAATGAGGATAAAACTAAACTGATGATGCTTGGCACTAATCACAAACTGAAGAGCATAACAACAGATATTGTAATACCTACTGAAAATGGAAACTTAAATACTCTAAAATCGGATAAACTCCTTGGCCTACACATTGATAATAGTACACTCTCATGGCAAGAACACATAAGTAAAATCTGTAAAAGTCTCTTCCTTAATATACATGTTGAAAAAGAACAAGAATTATATGAATGTTGAACAAAGAAATCTATTCTATAAAGCTTACATCCTTTCACATATAGATTACTGCTCTCTCATCTACTATCATTCAACTGATACATTAGTATACAAGTTGGAAAAACTACAAAAGAGAGCAGCTCTTATAATACTAGATGCCCCTTTTAGAGAACCAACTGAACAACTGTATAAACAATTGAATTGGACTACATTGGCTAAGAGAATAAACCTCAAAACAAATAGCATGACTTATACAGCCTTAAATGACCTTACTCCAAGTTATATTAAGAACTTGTTCAAATATGTAGAAGATACACATTCCTTAATTTACGTTCAAAAACCTTTGGTCATCTACATCTTCCAAAATTTAAATCTTGCTATGGAAAAAAGAGTTACACATATAAAGCAGTTCAACTCTGGAACGCATTACCTCAAAGCATTACACAATCTCCGACTCTATCATCATTCTATCATAATATGCAGAAGTATATGAATTCACATTAACCCTTTAATGAAAAATTTTGTAAAATAAATCGTGACTGTCTATTTGCAGGTCGGGTGAAGACTGTTTCTGAAAATTGACTCCTGGAATGGCTGGTTCGGTTACCGAGTCAGTCATTCCAGTGGTAAATTTTCGGAATTAGTCTGCACATTTCTCAAGACCACTGCAGGGATCAGTTTGGGTCGACTTCGTCATAAAATGGTTAATATACTAAATAACTGAATACTCAGTAATATGGATTCAAACGAGATAACTGTTGAAAATTATATTTTGAAAGTCATTTCTTCCCTGGACATATCCAGTGAGTTAATGGAAACTTGTTCATATTATATGTAATATAAAATGTGTGAGTGAGTGAGTGAGTGAGTGAGTGAGTGGGTGGGTGGGTGGGTGGATGGGTGGGTGGGTGGGTTGGTGGGTTGGTGGGTGGCTGGGCGGGTGGGTGGGTGGGTGGGTGGGTGGGTGGGTGGGTGGGTGAGTGGGTGAGTGAGTGAGTGAGTGAGTGAGTGAGTGAGTGAGTGAGTGAGTGAGTGAGTGAGTGAGTGAGTGAGTGAGTGAAGGAGTGAGTGACTGACTGAGTGAAGGAGTGAGTGACTGACTGAGTCAGTGTGTGCGTATATGTATAAGTGCATTTATGAGTGTGGTTGTATGTATGTGTTTGCTGCTTATTTAACTGTATATAGTTTATTGTGTTTGGGAGGGCCTCAGGAAGATCAGTTTACTGATGATATACCCTCGATAAATAAAGATTATTATTATTATTATTATTATTATTATTATTATTATTATTATTATTATTATTATTTTTATTATTATTATTATTATTATTATTATTATTATTATTATTATTGATCATTTAATCACCGGCGCGTGTTTGTGATTGGCACGTGGAGGACAATAATGTAAATATATATGTATACATGCCCTGATTTTATTTTAAGAACACCAGTGTGAATTTTTTCAGTTTTATTGCTGAAAGCTGTTTCTTGCTTACAGCAAGGACATTTTCAAAGTAAACGAATTCTGCAGTTTTTTCTCGTTGCAGTATCTTTCGGAAACACTGAGAAGATTATAATTTCCAATACACGAGGTATGGATATGAGGATATAGAATTCGTCAGGCCCATTATATATGATTCAGATGATGTATAAATCTTAATCACTCACCCAATGCCAATCTCGGCTACACACACACACACAACTATTTGATGTGAATGTTAACTATAGCTTTTTTAATCTGGAATAAAAGTGATGATCTACATTCATATCCTCAGATTCAAAGCACGCGACTAATCAATGCTCTTCCAGAATTTGGCTCATAAATTCGTTATTCGGACGGGAAGACTCATCATCCGTAATTTTGCGCAAGCATATTTCTTTTATAGTAGGTACCGGTTTCTTTGGCGGGCCGGACTGAGACAAATAGTGATCAAACTTCATCATATCATATACGCATTGATTAGTCGCGTGCGTTGACCGTACAGCTAAGCCAAACACCGTCTGTGATTAACTTATTAACACCTTTAACAATAGTTCTTGAGTAGTCACGTGTCTATTGTCCAGATTTGCTGGAGTCGGTCAACCGATGTCAAATTCGATAGCTAAAACTAATTCCATTTTCCAAGGAGTGTGGGTGGCCGTGGTCAGCAGGCTGCTGCTCGTCAACCACTGGTCCGAATTTAAGAATTTTAAGATCGCTATATTCGTAGATGAATGTTACATTTGCATGCTATATTGCGTTACTTGTGACCATGTAGTTATTTAGATATCTTTCTTCAAAGTTGCATAAAGGCCTCTAAACCGACAAAATCGCATATTTCGCTAAAATGGTGGTCGTGGTCAGCAGGCGATTTCTCCGGAGTGCGTGAGTATAATCTAATAATTTTTACATGATCCACCTCATAATTGGATCTTACATGTGCATAGTAAATTTCATTACTGGCAAACATCTCGTTTTGGAGATATATTGCATCAAGTTGAAAAACACGCTTACAAAGATCGCTGGCTCGCGAGGATGTGGTCATGGTCAGCAGGGCACTACTCATAACTCACTACGCATAGTACAAATTCCTTTATGGCATCGTATTTATGACTCATTGTCAAATATGCATAGCAAATTTGGTGACAATCGGCACAGTGGTTATGGAGATATTCTGCCTCAAAATTCTTTTACTACCGATTTTCCCGATCTGGCTCGCATTTTATACCCAACCAGATTTGACGCTATCACGTGCCCTGGAATAAATATCAACAGGCATTTGACGATAATGTTAATGAAAAATTTGACATTGATTTGACTTGAAGCCGTGACGTGATAGAGTCAAGTGAAATCAGTGTCAGAATATTCGACGGCCGGTCGATAGCGTGGTAAACATTGAATACACCTTTCCCCACATTGACGTCATTACGCGCCATTCCCCTATATCAGCAACACCTTCCAGCCAAATTATTTTTAAAATAGTCACCATAATGTTCAATAAATTGTAAATTTCTCAAAGACATTCAATTTGTACATGTGACAGACATTTCAACATTCATGACGGAGCTAAATACGTCACTATATATATATATATATATATATATATATATATATATATATATATATATATATATATATATATATATATATATATATATATATATATATATATATATATATATATATATATATATATATATATATATATATATATATATATATATATATATATATATATTGTAACGCCAGTATACGTGTGCCATAGTTGATTATGACGTCATATACTTAAGCGACAGACCGGATCCCTCCTCTATTACAGTCATAAGATTACCTTGTTCGTATTCCTGAAAAGATCTGCTGAAATTTGTCGATCCGTCGTTTCGCCTCTGGAAGACAGTCCACCCGCCTCCCGCCGTTGTCATATCGCGCCGCACACGAACGCGGGAATGGTCGAGTGCTGGGTATATATCGTATATTCCATTCTCGCTAAAGCCACCTCGGTTTCGCAGGGCCCAACAGTCGGCGAACTTAGCGATCGTCGGGGTCGTACCCATAGGTGATGTGAAACTAATATCCACCCGCGACGTATCCATTGAAGATGGCGTAGACTGGTGTGGATCCCGCGTTTGCCTGTAAACGAGTTCTACATTCAACTGAAATACTATAAAGGGCCTTTCCAGTTTGTCCATCCATCATATGACGGCATAATCAACTATGTCACGCGTATGGCGACGTCATAATCAATGATGTCATGCATGACGTAGATAAGAACGTCATGAACGCATAATTTGAAGACGGACTAAGCGTTGTTGTAAGAATTATATGGCATTGCTATTTAACAAACATGCCGTTGAATATTTTGAAACTAGTTTGACTGGGTGCTGTTGCTGCTAGTCCCAAAATATTCAACAGCTTGCCTGTATAATCTTCTAAAAATTGAGGATAGTCAGGGATTTCGGGGATCGATCGATCCCAACACGAGCGACGTGTAGGTGGAGCTTAGCTAGAGATGGGCGGGGCATAGCTAAAACGAGAAAGGTCCATTAAGCCTATTCGCGCTAACATTTCTCGCCTCATAGCCCTCAAAATGCTACTGACGCTATATAAATGGACATTTCCAGTTTTAGCTATGCCCCGTCCACCGCTAGCTAAGCTCCCCCGATATTTCACCGTGTTGGGATAGATAGATCCCCGAATGCCCTAACTATCAATTTCTTGAACGCTATACAGGTAAGATGTTGAATATTTTGTAACTAACTTGACTGGGTGTTGTTGCTGCCTATGGCAATTGCCAGCATCCAGTCAAATTAGTTTCAAAATATTCAGCAGAATATTTATTAAATAGTAAAGATACACAATTCGTCACAACAACGCATAGTCCGTCTTCAAATATGCGTTCTTGACGTCCTTATCAACGTCATTCATGACGTCATAATAACGTCATGCATTATGATGTCATTCTACACGCCACGTAGTTGCTTAAGACGTCACGTGATAGATCGGTAAAGTGGAAAGGCCAATTAACGTTTTAATCGCCAAGATTCTTCAAGAAATTGGAAATGTTTTGTCAGCGAATGACCATTTGCAGACACAGAGAAGACTAATTTTGTAGATGTACCACTGGACCTTACGAAAGTACTTTTCTGTTCGTCTGCAAATGAATATTTCTTGAGAACATTGAAGAGGATGTTTTGATAAGTTGACAAGTAAATAGTTATTGGTTTAAGAAAATCAGCGTCCATTTGCAAGCCAACCGAAGACTACTTTTGAAAATTTACCACTGTATTGACTGGCTCGGTTACCGAGCCAGTCATTTCAGTGGTATATTTTCAAAAATATTCTTCTATTGTCCCGCAAATCGGCAATCAATAATCAAATAAGTTAATATTCTTGACCAGATTTAGCTAAATTTAATGAAGTACAGTTATAGCTAAGCGGTATATGAATAATATCGCTAAGTTAGAAACTAATATATTCGGGTTTACAAATAGAGTCGAGAATGAAGGCCAATGAGCCAATCTGTCACTCAAATATCTGACGTCATAAACAATTACGTCACGCGTTAGCTGACGTCACAATCAAAATGAAAAGATAAACCTCTGCAACGAGTGTACGAATAGGTGAATCCATAGGTGAATATGTATGCGTTGAATATACAATTTGATAAAATACTATGTTGACTATTTTGAAACCAATTTGGCTGTGAACTGTTGTATGACTTCAACCTGTGAAATTCAAAAAAAGCCAAAAAGGGCTTGGCCATACTTGAGGAATCTAAGTCGCTAACGTATCTAAAAATACACGTCACATGTTTGCTGACGTCACAATGCATAGTGAGCATTGAAAAGTACGTCAAGTGTTCAAATTGTATGCCATTGATGGATTTACTATTTAATAAACTTTATGTTCAATAATTTGCCATAGGCAGAAACAGCGCCCAGTCAAATTAGTTTCAAAATATCCAAAGGGTTACCTGTATAGAGATACCTTAAAAATGGTATTCCGGGAATTCAGGATCCAATGTATTAAAATTAATTCCACCGCGGGTGAAAGAAGTGGGCGGAGCTTAGCGAGAAATGGGTGTGGCATAACTAGAAATACGTAATACTTACGGATGACATATCTGAGCGTTGCACCCGTCATGGGAACAACATTCCTGACACATTGCGGATGATGATCCAGCTTCAGGAAGACCCCGTAAGAGTTGATCACACACGACCTGGGTAAGCAACAACACAGCCACAGATCCGGCATAGATTTAATTTTTTAATACAAAAGTTTTGCTAAGAAAATCTAAATATTTACTTATTTAATGTCCATTTTCAGGCCAAGAAAATACTTTTTTTTAAATTGACACTGATATGATTGGCTCTGCTATGGAGCCAATCATTCCAGTGGTAAATTAAAAAAAAGATATCTCTTTTTGTATATTTGCCCTATAACTGAACATTTCTCAAGACCACTGCACAGAACAATAGAAGACCATTTTTTTAAATTGCCACTGATATATTGGCTCTGCTATGGAGCCAATCATTACAGTGATAAATTTTCAAAAAAGTCTTCTCTTGGCCTGTAAATAGACATTCCTCAAGACACGGGACAAGAGAAGCCCATTTTTTTAATTGCCACTGATATGATTGGCTCTGCTATGGAGCCAATCATTCCAGTGAAAAGTTTTCAAAAAGGTCTTCTCTTGGCCTGTAAATAGACATTCCTCAATACACGGGACAAGAGAAGACCATTTTTTTAATTTTCCACAGCTATGATTTGGCTCGTTTACCGAAGCAGTCATTCCAGTGGAAGAAATTTAAAAAATCTTATTCTGTTTGCCTGAAAATGTCTATTCCTTAGGACCACCGTTGAGGCCGGTTTTGTCCGGTTTTAACTTGAACGGGTTACCTTAGTGCGTAGGTTTAAACATCTGAACCCATTGACGGATTTCGAACACGTATTTACAATTTAATAAATATTAAACTAATTTAACTCGGAACAATAGAGTGATCCGATGGATCAATCACGTATATGACGTCATAATTAAATACGTCACTGGGTATTGTCACAATCAAAATGACGTAGGTCCATCACGAAAGTGTTAGACATTTCCCAGATAACGCAGCTTACCGGGCCGGTGCTGGGCCGATACCGTGCCGATACTTATCGGCGCGGTATTGGCCCAGCATCGGCCCAGTAAGCTGCGTTATCAGGGTTGATTTTAATTGAGTAATCCAGTTTTAGCCATGCTCCGCCCATCTCTAGCTAAGCTCCACCCCCAATTTTCCCGTGTTGGAATGGATCGATCCCTGGAACTCTGTGATTATCAATTTCCAGAAAACTATACAGGTAAGCTGTTGAATATTTTGAAACTCATTTGACTGGGTGCTATTCCTGCCTATAGATTCAAAATAGTCAACAGCATGTTTATTAAATAGTAAGAACACACAATTCGTACAGCAACGCTTAGTCCGTCATCAATTAAGCGTTCGTGACGAACTTAGCTAGTACGTGATTCATGACGTAATTTATTATGACGTCGTTCTACACGCCACGCAGTTGATTATGAGGCCATATGATTAATGGATAAACTGAAATCCTCCATTACTTCTGCCGCACATCCATAGTTTCCATAGTTGAGATGATGAGGCCTATCGCTACGCGGTCGACCAGCATAACATCGATCACCTTCATTACAGTACGCTATATAGGCATCTGATGGTAAACCATTCACACCACTGCCAGCGAGGCATGCCAAACCTGCATGTGTAAAACATTGGGAAATTAAGATACATCGATAATATAGTGTTTAGCTGCGGCGAGCAGCTCAATAAGCCACCATGTCTGTCAGTCAGTTGGTCTGTCGACACAGGACAACAGTCGCTACTAAATTCACCTCATTTGAGCGTGAATGACGTCAGATTCCACTACACAGAGATGGACGCGCTCTCAATGACAAAATAATGCTATGTTCAAAGGGTAAATGAATGCTTGTCAATAACCGAGTGTGTCTGGAAGTAAGTTATATCGTATGATCATGTCTTCCTCTATTATTTAAATACAAAAATCATTTAGAGTCGCTTTAAGATGCGGGAGTAAGCCTATTTGGGCGACCAGAGCTAGGGGGTGGGGTGGGGCACCTCATCGGGTGGGTCAATGAGGGAATGACTGCTGCTGCTGGGGCTGCCAAATATAATAAATTCCTTACATACGTGTCCATATGCTGCTGAAAATTTTGAAACTAATATGACTGAAAGCGGGTACCTCCTAAGGCAGCACCAGATTCCAGTCAAATTGCTTTCAAAATATTCAACAGCTTACATATATGATTATGGTAAATTTGTAAACGTGAGATACTAGGATTACATGTTCAAATGTTTAAAATACGATAATTGTTTTGATTTGGGGGTGCCTCTTGTTTTCAGATCCCCTGACCTGTTAACCCCCGTTAACACTTGATTTAATCTGGGTCTGATTCTTAATAACACATGCGGATAATCAGTTATAATCTGGTACACGTGTTCAATCTAAATAGCTTACTTGTAACATTGCTTTCAGTTGCTCCACATAGCTTTCGGTTACAGAGGTTTCCTGTACAGCATTCATGGCACATGGAGATATCAGTGCTTGACACGCGTCGTCGTTGTCGGGCATGTAGTGAAACCAGTGAATGACGACAACCCGTCGCAGCTCCGTAGCCAAATTTGTAGACATTAGACCCGTTCATCAGAAGGAGAACTTGAGTCAAGCATCGCTCATGTGGCCATATTTCAGCAAATGATGTGCATTCCTCGGGCTGTCTTACATTGGGGCAATCAAGGCAAATCATGTGCTCTCCAGAACCAGAAACCACACCGACAAACTGCACAAAGACTGTGTAAGCAAGAAAATGCATACATTTATCAGTGTTTGGATGAGAAAGGTAGATCTTATCCTGATAACGCAGCTTACTGGGCCGATACTCGGCATGGCATCGGCCCAGCATTGGACCAGCAAGCTGCTTAATCTAGGTATAACCTCCAGAACCATAGACTGCAGAGACAAATTTCACAGAGACTGGACAAGGAACGAAATGCATATATTTTTCACGAACAGACATAAGGTTGGATATAAGCACTGTTCAAATATTTAGCTTCCGGTAGTAGCTAAATAAACCATCGTGGCCCTTAGTTAGGCAGTCTTTAGTTATGCAGTCCTTAGTTAGGCAGTCCTTAATTAGCCAGTCCTTAGTTGGGCCGTCAGAAGTCCGGGATGTGTTTCAAGAGCTACCAATCTGATTTGAGTCAAGTTTTAACACAAGGAAAGGAACTTACTGTACAAGACAATTCACCTTTCCTGAGTATTCACCCATCGTATGACGTCATAATCAACTACGTAATGTGTAGAATCATAGATATCCATAGATTGGACACTGCGCATGTCAGCAGCTGTTGGAACCGTGGCAGTTGTGTGGGAATCCTCCTGTTGGATAGTTGCGTTTTCGCTAGAATCCAACTGACCGTCTTCAAGATGTAATAATTCATAATATACACATCTAAACGATTAGCTGTTTGTTTATCACAACAGAGGAGATGCGAATTAGCCGGAAAATAGTTCAAGTTAAGAAAGTCCAGGTACATGAAAAGATCCACAGCGCCTAATAAAGACACACAGTTATAGTTAAGTATTATTTTCTCGACAATATATTATTATTATTATTATTATTATTATTATTATTATTATTTTTATAGGATTGGCAATGATCTAAAACATGCAACATAGTAGCAGCTGTTGTATTGGTAGTAGTAGTAGTAGTAGTAGTAGTAGTAGTAGTAGTAGTAGTAGTAGTGGTGGTAGTAGTAGTAGTAGTAGTAGTAGTAGTAGTAGTAGTAGTAGTAGTAGCATTAGCAGCAGCAGCAGCAGCAGCAGCAGCAGCAGCGGTAGTAGTAGTAGTAGTAGTAGTAGTAGTAGTAGTAGTAGTAGTAGTAGTAGTAGTAGTAGCAGTAGTGGTAGTAGCAGTAGCACCAGTAGTAGTAGTAGTAGTAGTATAGCATTTCAGATGTTGTTGTTGTTGTTATTGTTGTTGTTGTTGTTGTTGTTGCTGTTGTTGTTGTTGTTGTTGTTTTTGTCGTCGTCGTCGTCGTCATCGTCTTCGTCGTCGTCATCGGCGTCATGTGCTTGCTTGATAACATATCTATTGTTTTGTTTTAACACTGCACAATTATCTGTTCATTTTCTTGGAATGCAATAAAAGTTTACATAATCGATTTAAAACAGGTTCGTTGCATAATTGGAATAGACCTTTAATTTTGTCTTCTGTATAATTTCTTTTATAATAGTCAGGTACCAATTTCATCCTTTCTGTTTCATATCTCGGGCATACGAACAGGAAGTGTATTTCATCTTCTACGATATTGGGAGAGTGTATGTAAGATCGCATTTTGGTCATCACCGCTCGGAAACCTCCGATAGTTTCCCACGGTCGGATCAGTCCACAGTGCCGATAGAGAGATCCAAACAATTAAGAAGCCATACGGCATAGTGGAACATGAAAATAGACAATAACTTTATAGATGTGAGGCCATATAGGTAAGTTGGGCAATTTTACACAACCTTGCCAGAGTGCGGGGCTAGATTACTGCAATGACCGGAAAAGAGGCGTACACTATATGTCTCCTATCGAAGAAATTGTCTCTATCATATTAAGCCTATCCTATCAAGCTGAATAGTAACGCTTAGTCGGTAGCATGCCGGGATAAACAGAGTTATAGCACTGACAGCGACATTAGTGAAACATGACGGTGGCCGGAGAAAGTGATGCATAAATAAATGTTGCTATATGGTATTTCCTAAATGCACTGCGGTTCTAAGTTTTCTATAAATAAACAAAACATATCAACAGATGACTAGTTGCCATATACCTAACTAACCAAATACAGAACGGTGACAGTATATGAATTGATTAGACAGTATAATACAGGTTGATAGACCTAATACAGTGTGGTTAGTGAAACACCTTACAGTAAACAAGGATAAATATAAACAGTAATAATAAAGAACTTATAAATTGCGGTCCTAAGACCGGGAAGGTGCCTGTTAGTCATTGGTACCTTTTACAGAGGAAAATATGATAATTAGAGAATAATTAAAAGTGTAACTAATGAATAATTAGAGATATTATGTGTAGTTACTTGAATACCCAGTAGCCATTCTTAGTTGCGGGCTACTATGTTACTGAAATTGATACGTCACTATATCTGTGACGTGAGTTGACACATTTCCTGGAAGCTGGATGAGTCTCCGCATGTAGATCTCCATGAAACACAGTTCCCGCATGCTGCTCGATAACGAAAGCGGTATGATCTTAGGACAGTAAAACACAGTATAAGAATGTTTACCGAATAGATAGTAAGTTCTACAATAATAATGCAGTAGGGAAGAAAGTTCCTGTCCGATGACGGTAAGTATGAAAGTTATAATAATAACCCAATAACAGAGAGGGTTATTTAATACAGTTGTAATTATGATGTACATAATTAAGCTTAACGGTGCGGGTGCATCAAATAGCGTTTGTGGAGCACTGAGAAAAGTTTACTTGGCTGCGGTCAAAACGTTAAAACGAACAAACACGACATGCAGTGCGGTGGTTGAATGTCTACTTTTCGGCGTGGCTGGCAGGTCTGAGCCGAGCTGAAAAATGTAATGAACCGAGATGATGCTGGTCTCCGTCTCGGTGTTCCAGTTGGTTCATCAGGTTCCCATACTTAGGCAGCTCCCGACTGTTCGCCCCCCCGACCGACGATGCTCTCGATTCACTGAAATCATCCCCTTTTATACTCTTAGAAACGTTAGAAGCTGGCTGCTTCAACCAATCAGAATTAGCTGAATCAGCTAATCAGCGAGCTAGAAATCTGTGACGTGTACACAATTATCTACTTATTATGATAGATATAGATGCGTACTCTGACGTAGGAGGTCACATGTACACAAATCACTGATTATATATATAAAATATACAAATAACGTCGTAATCGCGTATATATATATATATATATATATATATATATATATATATATATATATATATATACACGCGATTACGACGTTATTTGTGTATTTTGAGCATAATTTGAAGGGGAAAACGGCGATAACTCAGCTATTTCTAAACCGATTTTAAAACGGTTTATAGATTTAGAAAGCTTGTCGAATTCTGGTCTTGACTGATACCAGATTCGACGAAAACAGATAATTATTAAGAATTAAGATGTACCTACTCGGTACACTAAAAGCGCTACCCACTCTTGGATGTGCTACACGTGCTCTGTTAGTACAACGACGGGTGCGCGCATGCGCACTACGCATTCCAACGAACTTAGTCGTTTTCATGATGAAACCTCTCTTATATAGGCTTATACATGCTTATTGCTCTACCCAGGGGTGTGCGCTTTCGGGAATGATTCCAGGCCAGGCAGCCCGTGCCCAGCTTAGCTGGGACAGCCAGTACCCAACCGGTCAATCCGTACTACAGGATTATTGATGGTTCCGCAGTTGTACTTTCATGTATGGGAATCAGTTTACCAATGAAAATTCTGGTAGACATCATTGAATATCCTCCTAAAAGAAAAGCGCACAACATAGCTGACTTTTATTAACTCCTCTCTAAAAATAGATACTGCGGATATGGCTGGGCAGCCTAAGCAGATGATCTAATTACTGTCTTAGTTCTGTCATTGCCATTGCTGTCAGTGGATAGCGTCTAACCCCTAACTCGAAACCTGGTGGGGTTTTTTAGCCGAGTAATTCGTCTACTACTATCATGAATGATAGGTCAGGAGAAGCTCTCCAGAACTCAAGTGATTTTTCATGGCATAACGCACAGCCTACACCATACATGTAACTCCATACCTCTTCAGGATAACCCATGATTGAGAATTGATTACCTATGCAGTTGCGTTTCTCTAATAGGACATCACGTGGTGGTGGTATGTTCTAGAACTCCTAGTATACTACTACTTAGCTTCTGATAATGCTACAGCAGCTCGTCTGAACACCCATTTAGTGGTATACTGATCACCTGTGATCAACCACACATTACATACAGAGGCGGGATAACGTTGCAGTAAACAAAAAACTAAAAAATATATATATATATATATATATATATATATATATATATATAAAACTCCCGGACCCCACCTGTCCGGGAGAACCCCCACATTATCATCCCTTTCTCTCTCTTCTCTCTTTTGTGTGGGGGTTATATGTGGGTTTGTGCATTGACCCCGCACTAGGGTGGGTTCCCTCGTTGCTCCTACCTTTTTTTCTGTCATTACACCCCTACACTAGTGCGTACTTTTTGAACTGGGTACCATCTAGCTGAGGTCCTTTGAGAGATTTGAACCATGGTTTTTTTATTAGAATTCAGCGCTGTTATCAATTGAGCCAACAGGGAACCGATAACTAGTCTACAAATAATGTCATTTATCTTTTATGAATTGTTGTGCAATAATAGCAAACAGATCAATCGGACTGATAATGCACTGATAACTACATTTTCTACAGCAACACACTGACATTTGAAATTATTGACAATCGTCTATACGTTACTGATGGCAATTGGTACGAATTCGTGAATTATGCATGCATAGCCGAGATAGCTAATACATTGTTTTCTTTATATGTTGAATTACACTTAAAAATCAGTGGTTCAATGTATTATTAGTGAAATATTATTCCCAATCACATACAAATTACACACACAGCCATAAAACACTTGCAAACGACAATACTGTTACAAAAGATATAGACACATAGATATATTACAGGCGATGTGCGTACATATTTTCCATTAGAATATTCTAGATAACACATAACAGGTTATCAGCTAAATCCAGGTCATTTTTATTTATTAATGCATTCATAGACGAGATAGTTAATATGTTGTATTATATGTTGAATTACACTTTAAAATCGCAGGTTCAAATCTCGTTATGTGTTATTAGCAAATGTTAAACAGTGTTGCCAGATAGTAGAGTATGCTGGGCAACTTGATTGATGTTGATTGATGTTGATTATGATGTTGATTGATGATGATTGATGATGATTGATGTTGATTGATGTTGATTGATGTTGATTGATGTTGATTATGATGTTGATTGATGATGATTGATGATGATTGATGATGATTGATGTTGATTGATGTTGATTATGATGTTGATTGATGATGATTGATGATGATTGATGATGATTGATGTTGATGATGATGTTTATTGATGATGATTGTTGATGATTGATGTTGATTGATGTTGATTATGATGTTGATTGATGGTGATTATGATGTTGATTGATGATGATTGATGATGATTGATGTTGATTGATGATGTTGGATCACAAATACATGCCACGCCTCATGTCTCCATATTGAATCAAACAGAATCAGACAAACACATAGTCACGACCAGTGTCACATCGAGGGGATTAACCACAGGCCCTTTCAGCTGCCTTGGCAATGCTCACTTGGCAGAAGGCTAAAGTGCCTACCATCTGCACCTTCGCAGACTCTAGCATGTTCACAGGTGACACAGAGAATCTGGTGTTGTAGCGGGAACTGCGGCTGCAGACAACCGCGTCCTAACCGTTTTACACCATAGAATATATACTGAGGTAGACTCAATTTCCTCACGTGGGTGAAATCGGTCATAGATGTTTTTTCCACAGGGGGTCGCAGAAGGGATTGTACTGGGGATTGTCTCGGAAGTGGACCCACTTGGCATCGAATATCATGGCTGTCTGTGAGGCAACCACCCCAGGTATGAGCAGTAGTAAAATCAGCATCCTATATATGGAGGGTTAAACCAAACAAGGTGACCCCCACCCAACCCCCGAGAAATATATGTGCCATATCGAGCCCTGTGCTGTCCTCGATGCCAATCTTCATGCCTTCAGGGGCAGGACTTAGTTGCTTCACTTTACCACCAGCTAGAAGCCGCATCTCTAGCACAATATGGGTTGTTTGCAGACTTGTGAGCCCGATACGCTCGAGCAGCTTCACTGAGCCCTTTACCTTCGAGGAGTGTGACACACCATCTATCCGCAGGACGCCATCCTGAATATTGATAGCTTCCTCTGATCTAAAAAGGGGCAACACAGCACCATCATGTGACATCGGTGGGGCATGCTTCACAGTCGGCTCTAAAACATGAAAGCTGAGATCAGCGTCCAAATTGTTAACATCCTCAGTCTTGTCCAGCGACTGCTCTATCAGGGGGTGGATGATGAGCTTCTTTTTCGGGAAGTTATAGCACAACACCATTTTGTCCCTATCTCTCTCTCGATCCAGACGTTCCTTCGAGACATCATTTAGGTCAGTGATCAGCTCTACACCATCTCCACCGACTGGATGGAGGGAGAATGTCTTGGAGTCTGCTCCATATTGGATTATGAACGACTTGCCATCGCTTTCCTTAACGTTGGCGGCATCAATGTTGTACACATCCACGAGATCAGCTAGACCGGTTGAGTGAGCAAATATGGACTCCATTATATATATATATATATATATATATATATATATATATATATATATATATATATATATATATATATATATATATATATATATATATATATATATATATATATATATATATATATATATATATATATATATATATATATATGGTTTAAACGGAGTGTATAGCCATGCCGATTGTTACTCCAAAACGGGGAGAATATCATCAGTCCATCTCAAGTTGGTAGACGTGCACTTCAGTATCGGGTAGAATGGGTTCTCCTCAAGGTAGCTCAGCATTCCCCCACGTACATACACGCCGATGTGTTACATCCGCCACCAGGAAGTACCTACCACAGCTCACTGACTGAAGTAGGGTTAGACATGATAGAATATCTGCCAGGAGCCACAAGCAAACTGTAGAAAGCGATCAGCCCCAACATGGTCACCCACGTAAATCACCTGTTTGACAGTTCCACCCTTAATCTATATGCCAGCATGGATGGTCTATCAGATTCCAATTAGAGTTTACACTGCTGCTACTTTTTGACCTATCCCAATCATAACGATGACGATATCCTATCAGATCTATCAGGCATTTGCCAAGATGTTGGAAAAGGAGATAGAAGAGCAGCCACATGCCTTCTCCAGGATGGTCGATATAGCAGTACAGGAAATGCATTATCGACAGGAAGGCGAGTGACTGCAGCAGGTGAGCTGATATGAACAGAACGCCAGAGAAGCAAGGAGACGAAGAGACTACAACTCTGTCCAAGAATGCGAGAGCCTCATCCAGCAGGAGAAGGGCGTTGTAGAGTCAAACGTGTATGATTACTTGGATGACGAGTGTGATGAGTCTGTAGAAGTTTTGCAGTGGCAAGAGGAGAGGGTGCAAATGTATAAATCCAAGAAATTCAACCAACGGTGTGCATACTATCAGAGTGACAAGGTGAAGTTCCAGATGTCACGGCTGCGCAAGCTACTGGCCCCTGATATTATGCTGGATTATGTGTGTTTGAGTTAGGTATGTCTCCATACCAACAAGCTAGTTCTGTTCGCCAGCCTCTCCAAGATGAATCCCACAATGACTCATCAGCAGATCCTACAGGTGATGCAGGGCTAGCTTCCATTTAAGAACTAGGTATACCATAGCTAAATTGGAGTGGTTAAAGCAGCCTGAACAATATCCCGCATTAGCACCTGAGGAGGGCGGTACAGTCCACAGCTGGTGACTCCAGCAGATTCACACCATCAGACAGAATCTTGTTCATGAGACAAAAAAGTACAGCAGAACATGCAGGCGGCATAAAACAGCCTACAACAGTCTAGCACGTACAACCACAGCTGCGGGTGTGATTGGCACCAGTGCTGGTGTGGCAGCCGTTGTCACCCTTGATACAGGGGTTGGTGCTATTATTCTATCCCACGGGGTGGGGTGACCCTTGCCGCTACTATCCTGGCCACCGGCTTGGCAGTTGGACAGCGTCAGATCACCAGGAAGCTGGAGAAGCATGCTAAGTATGTAACACTAGCACAGAGCAGCCTATGGGCTATCGACGAGCTCTCGAGGATGGGCAGGTCAGTGATGAAGAGTACCACCATATATTGAAGCTTCAAACCCTGTACCACACAGAGAAACCCAAAGTGCGCCAGCCATACCTCAAAGACTCCGGCAGGCGGTTGGACATGGAGGAGTTAAAAAAAGAGATGCTGCGGCGGGGGTGGGGGCGCATTGAAGATCTCTACGGTACTAAATAGTAGGTTGCGTCCATGGCTGGAACAGCGGCTTTAAGATGACTACTATAGATGACCTTCCCAACGAACCTCACGACAATCGACTAGAGCCAACCGCTCCCCCTGGGTACACTCTGGACCCGCTCAACACGTCGTCTCCCGGATGACATACCAGACCTAACACCTATTTCGATCACAGTCGACGGGCTGTCCCGCATCAGCTTCTCCATCAATCCACGACCACTAACCAGCCTTGCAATCACCATCAAGGATGCAAAGAAAGCTCATACCTGGATGGCAGGCCCGAATCTCTCATTCTGGAATCAACAGTTGAACTTTGCCTGTGGTGTGCCACAGCGGGATGCAGCGGTGGCGCGGGTTTGCTGCACTCCTATTCTGGTACCCCCGAAGCTGTGCTCATTGCCAGCTGTTTCAGATTTCATGTGTACTACATGGTGAGACGAATCATCCATGAGCTGGGTGCAAGCCTGCCTGATATGAATGATTTCGATCGGCAACCTGCAGGAACCACATGCACTGCTAGCTACAGCCTCTCAACAGCCAGTAGACTCCAGCGAGAGCTGAACGCCCACTCAGACTATTATCTCCATGGTGGAGACAACAGCGGTCTAGGCTTATGTATGGCAACCCGAGACGAGACTACTCAGGCTACCCCTATCAACCACCCTGAAAAATCGGCCATTGGAAGACAGCAATGTTCTCATTCGATCCAGACTCAGAGCCCGGAGAACTGGTGCAGAATATGCATATCATCGGAATCAGGCAGGAAATACTTTGTCCCACACACAACCTCAAGGCTCACCCCAGCAGGGATTGTTCGAATAAACCAGTCCTTAGAAGCATTATGTTATTGTCTCCTGACAGCCCAGACTAAGCTGCGCCACTCCATAGATGGGATGAGTGGAAAAGAGGTGCAGGCTATGTTCAGCAGTCTCATTGAGGACATGATCATTGTGGCAGACCCTAGCAGTCTCATTGGCAAGTTCCAGCAAGCCTTACAGAAGTCCCATCATAAGCTCGACTTCGCTATATCGTCACACCTACGACTTATTCCGAGCAATATGATCGTGAATGTCGAGGATCTGAAGATTAGGGGCTACAATAACATGATAGTCGAGGTGAATTCTCCGGGTGTGCACTTTGGATTTAACACTGACATTAACTTGGCCACACATGTCGTTCCGACTAGCGTTCCAACAACACCTATGTCCCCGTGGTCTCCTACGAGGGCAAGGACTGTCGTTCCGACCACTGTAACAGCAGTTCTGACTGTCGTTCCAACCGCTGAAACAGCAGGAGTGCTGGATGACAAACAGCGACCCGTGCTGATACCCACTACCCCGCCCAGCACTGCTAGCAGGACGATAGCCCTACGAGTGGTGTCAGGTCTGGCTATTGCTGTGCTCATCACCAGTCTTCTCTGCCGCTAGTAGATCCTGCTCATATGGCATGAGATCATCTGGTGCGGGCGTCATGGTTGAGATTGCTTGAACTAGCTTGGCCTGCTCGACAGCATACACACCAAAGGACTGTATGGTTCGGTGGTACAGCAATTTTTTCAGCTTGTAATAGCGCAGAGCCTTATTGAACTCAGAGTCGGGAGATGCCATGGATGCCTGCAACTGCTGAAACACGTCCGACAGATAATTCCAATCCTTGTATAATCCCTTAGTATGCAGGAGCTGCTCTACGACACTGCCACCCATAAGAAGGTATTCAACGAAGCAGATCTGCCACTTACCAAATCCTAGGTAGAGTTTTACAGCTGTCAGCTCCTCTGCTACCTCAGCATTAGAGAGCTGGCCGACTTCTCTGGTAACTTCTTCTTATAGTCCTTCGGTGTGGAAGACGCCATAGTACTCAGTACACAGTACTAGTAGGTCCATGGTTTAAACAGCTATTTATAGCACTATAGCACAGAACTGCATGGATATTCCCACATACCAATCTAATCAGCTAACAGATGCAGACTGGTCAGATCTGCTTAGCGCTTTCGAGGTAGAACATACACATTTAACCACATTATATACTCAAGGCTTAAACGATGACGTCAATGGTACAGATTGTAAAGCAATTTCCAGAGAGCCAAGCGAGTCTCCAGAAGGTGGAGAAGCTGCTCAAAAGCAAGACCCAGAAGCTACTGACATAGGCTAAGCCCCTGGTCATTCATGTCACCAGCAACGTGGCTGCGAATGTGACCGTGGTGAAGATGACAAGTGGTAATGAGGTTATTCCTGCTGCTGGAGCCACTGTCCTCGCTACAGTGTCGAGTACAGTTATCGACCACTGTCTAGGATTAACACATCCCATCCCAAAGATCGCCATCAGTGGCGCCTCCTATGCTGTTGCCGCCAAGATCATGGGCGAACACATGCCTCTAATGGAAGCCGCGGTTCTAGGGCTAGCGACGAGTTCTATGGCCGAGATCATCGTGACCTATGTCTAGGTTTAAGATATATATATTGTATACCCCAATAATGTCTCTGTCACTCACATACCTAGAGAGCAAAGAGCTAGTTGATCTCCCTCACTTGGGCGAGGCACGAGAGATCTGAGGTACCATCCCAGCCAGAGATCTCATGGACAACACTGACACAGTAGGACAATCAGCCATCAACAAGGCCAAGACTGTATACATGGGGATGCGCATCAAAGACAGGGCAGTGATGCGAGGTATGCTCAGAGTCGATGAGGATGATGCCATCAAGGTTATGGCAGAGTCCTATACACAGGACCTGGTTACGGATCTCCTGAAACCACGGAGCTCATTCCAACCAGATGGGGAGAATCTCAAGGTATGCTCCATCGGCCTGAGCCATATCACGGTGGATGGCCAAGCGAATGCAACAGCAAAGCTCCAACTACCTGAGGTGAAAGTCCGGATTCTTTGGCCTGCCATTTAAGATCGCATAATAAGCATGGTTGCTCGAGCTTGCATCATACGGATACTCGAGGTCCTAGACACTGCGGGTACTGGCACAGGCCCTTCGCATTACCTTCTCAGCTGTTGTTGGGATTTCATGCTTGATGCCTCTATCGCATCCTTCATATCCACCGGTGATACAATGCTACCCACACAGCAGGCAAAAGAGCTGGCACAGGAAGAACTGCCATTTAATCTCCCAGATATGGACGAGGCTATGGCTGAAGAGCTGTTGATCATCCTTCATGTGCACATGCAACATGTCAGTGCAATACAGTAGTAGACCAAATGATCCAGGTCAGGTGGTACAGATCATTGCCCCATGGGAAAATATCTTGCGGTGGGCCCTGCTCGCCGAACATCTTCAGTCTCGATACATCCTCTGGGTGTCTGACTCTGCTGCTGAGGCAGTCGACAATAATGATTAGTGGTACAATGGTTCAATCACCAAGATGCACAACCTGCAAGCACTGATGGAGAAGCTGCTCATGGCTCGACTAACTGAACCACTTGTTCTAGTTATCGACGACCCCGCAATGGACCAGAAGACAGTCACATACCTCAGCAACAGCGCCAGATGCATTCGGCACACCAAGATCACTGTCTTCATCCTCTTTCAGAAGTACACCCATGAGATATCGGCAGATATCCGGCACAATGCGAGGCTCCTGTACTTTAGCTTAAAGAGTGGTCGTGCCCTGCTTGAGATGATATACGACAGCCTGACCCTCAAGGAGACCAAGCAAAACTTCATCTCATGCATGCAGAAGGTCGCAGATCTATACCTTTTCATCTTCAGCAACAAGGAGACAGGGGAGCTCGCACACTTCAAGCCCTCACTGGAGAAGGATCAGAACTTCAGCTACAAGTTGAATTCCGCCAGGAAGCTCACATGTCAGTCGGGTCGACATGCACAGCTGTGCTGATGTCAGCCAGGATGATTTTTCAGACTTGAGGAACTTCGTCCACAGTCTGAGCTGCTTCGTCTGTAGACTCTGCTGCCCCAGTGTTTGGGTAGGTGTTTCCGAAACTCTATCTACTGCGAATCAGATGCTATGACTCTATTCTTCTGAAACTTCTCGCGGAAGATTCACTTCGCCCATGCCTTCTTAGCATTTGCCTTGAGGCAAGTTTTGATGAGGTAGTCCTGGTAGGCCATCTCGGGGAATATTCTAAATGCTGCCTCATGTCTCGCCAGCTGCTCATGCCCTCTTTCGTTGAAGATGTGCTCAATGGCCTCCTTGTGGCCGGCAGCCAATCCCACCTCTATACCTTCGGTATGGCCGGTGGCCAACCCAGAGGCATGCCCAGCCTCATGGCCATCAGTCACATGTGTACTGATCTCCGATCGGAAGTAATCTATGGCCCCAGCCTATCATCCAACATGTGGTGCTCATCAGCAGTGTGGATATCGAATATGCCAGCCCACTTCCCTACCATTAGAAGATCTTTGGGATCAACCCTAACCTTCTGGAGAGCTAGAATTACAGGACTCTTAGTGGCTTGCCCTGGGCACTGTCAAACTTCCAGTAGAGCATCCAAGTCAATAATTCCTTCGTACCACAGGCTGGTGTGGTCTCCTCTAGGGCAGTCAGTATCTCTGCATCAGATGGAGGTGGGACCTTGGCTCACTCGTGGATAATGTTGATGTCACGAAGTAGTTGTCTGACCTTGTTGATCAGCCCGCTCTTTGGGAGCACGGTGAGGCCACCATCTGGTTTCTTCTTGGAAGTGGTGTGGCCACCAAGTGGTTTCTGCCCTCCAAAGACAATCTGCTGGAGAACTTTACCAAACATCGCCGTTTAAAACCTGTATATACCGACGTTTAAACATGCAGCAGTATGTACAGCATCCAGATGGGGCAGTTGAACTCGCGGACTCACACCACACTGATCCTCGGAAGGACTGTCTGACAGTCATTCGACCTAATATCCATGATGCGAACCCTTTATCCACAGCGGGGAAGTCCATCGACTTTGCCCTCTTGGGACAGATCCATGAGATTAGGAGCATGATGCTCAATTTCAAGCTTAATAGCACAGCGGTGAAGGAGGTAGAGCTCCCACAGGTGGTGAGTAGGTGGGAGATTATGCAGAGCAACAAAACCCTGGACGCCACCTATGTGAATGATGAGTACCAGGTCCTGGCTTCACGGGCTCGTGGACCTTCCTATTATGTGAAGGGGAAAGGGTACTATGCCATCGGATGTAATGAAGGCTTCACAGAATTCGACTTACAACCACACGCAGAAATACATGTTGCTGTGCCACTCTTCTCTCTCCTCGAGAACACACACACGAACCTAGCCTTGATACCGGACACGCTGTTCTTTCAGGTGTACACTGACCATCTTCCAGATGTAACGATGATCTCTCTACGACTTCAGGTCCGGCGTGATGAGAACGACCAGGAACTAAAACGTGCAGTCTCTAGACAACGAATCCTACATGTAGAGCGAGAGCATCAACAGGTCTAGGCCATGGCTAACCAGCGTCTAGAGTTTCCCTTGCAACTAGGTGCCTCAGATTGCGTAGCTGTAGCAGGCTTGGTTCAGAAGGGAGGGCTGGTCCAGGAGGTGGGGCAGCTAGACGACTTCAAACTTGTGGTGGCTGGGACCAAGATTCTCGGTGAGGTGCGCGATCTGGCGGATTAATGTCTCTATCAACAGAAAACGAAGTCGTATGCTTTACTCCGCCTGACCAGTGGCCACGAGGATCTCGAGGTGGTGCTCGAACAGCTGGGCGACCTGTGCCACCTCGGAGGAATGGACATCCCAGCTAACCATGGCAACCATCTCAGCTTTCATATTGGTGACCTGTTCGGAGAGCAAGGGAGCACTCGTCCAATCAGAGTAATGGTGCTTTACTTTCGCTATGCAAAGGTTAGTGTATCACACACCACTGGTATTTAGCTTGTAGCTATGTGAGCCACATAAAGCATAACTCCAGCAGCTGTCCCAGCTACCACCACTGTGACTACTACCATGGCCTCGGCCGTCTTCTGACCTCCTGATGCCACATAGTCGAGCGTTGGCTCGGAGAGATTTACAGTCTTGTAGCACTCATCGAGACTCTCATCAGCCTAGTGGATGTTCTGGGTGGCGTGAGGCTTTTGTTGCCGTCGGCGTGCCTCCCATTGGTGCATATGCTCGAGCCTTACTGTACTCAAACGACAGCTTCTCCATCGCCTGGTTATGACGTTTTCTCTCTACCTTTGCTGCCTTATGGTCAGCGAGGCTGAGACCCCAGTTCGTAATGTGCAACCACGCCTGCATTCAAGATTGCAAATGCCATGTCTATAGCGCTATATATAGCGAGTTTAAATTCCCCATATAGTCATCAGGAACTGCAAGCAATGTATGAAGCTTTCGAACATCCAGTTGAGGACTACGATGAGGACTATGATGAAGATGACTATGATGAAGATGAAGACAATGATGAGGATGCTTATGATGAGGACGACTATGATGAGAATGCCTATGATGGAGATGATATAGAGCCAGAATCCCGCTGACTAATCCACCGAGCCAATGGAATTTATCATACCTACGTGAAGGGTTCTCTTGGCCCACTACCAGCAGTTGGGCTCTGATTGCTCCGTTCATGATGAAGGCTGGTGAGATGGTCCGCAAAAGCGCCAACAATGCTCTCCATGGAGTTGAGAAGATCTCTGAGGCTATTCCAGCCATCGCCTCGGGCGTAGGCACATTCTTTGGCATTGCTGGTCCATGGCTCCTGTATGTTGCGATAGCACTTACAGTCATCTGGGCTGCCGAACATTTAAAACATGCTATATAATATATATATATATATATATATATATATATATATATATATATATATATATATATATATATATATATATATATATATATATATATATATATATATATGGCCTCTCTGTATGACCTGGTCAAGTCCCTTAACTGGCTAGCCTTTGTCGATAGGCTACCCTTCAGTGACGGCACCAGCACTGCAGAGATTAGACAACAGTGGTCACAAGTATTCGAAGAGGTGTTCATCTGCAGGGACCACTGTCAGATGAACGACGGTTATCTGTTCATCTGTCTAGAGTTTGCCAGAGCTGTACAGGAGAGGACAGGTGGCGACGTCAGAGATAAAATCCGAGAGTTTACCCGCAGTCTCAGTCGTTCAGACTGCCTCTCTTGAAGATCTTTATTACCAGCCCGGCAGTTATTATTGTGAGCCTCACCAGCTGCTCGAGGCTGCACGTCGCAAAGGTCATAGATTCACCTTGGAGATGGTTAGCCAGTGGCTCACCAGGCAGGCGATGTGGCAAATCTACAGACCCCGTCCACGGCACATTCAGTAAGCACGCTTCGATGAACCTGCCCCGAACAGAGTTCATCAGGCTGATGTGTTGTTCCTTCCCCATGATCGAGTCTGTTCCAGAGGAACATGCAAGACCAACAAGTACGCCCTCACTGTCGTCGATGTCGCCAGTAGACACAAGGCAGCAGTGCTTCTCACGGATAAATCCATAGGTCAGATGGTTGCCAGGTTCCAGAATGTCTCTGAGGACCTGCAAAATCCCCTCCAGTGGCCAGAGTTGATTCAAGTGGATGAGGGTAAGGAGTTTAGAGGTTAAACTGTGACATTCATGCAGAAACATGCTGTGGCAATTAGGCGAGGCGAGGTGGGACATCACCATTCCCAGGCTATTGTTGAGCGGGGAACCGGACACTGGCAGAGAGGCTGTTCCCACCTCAGTATGCTCAGGAGATGGCTGTCCCGACTGGCGATCATTCCAGCGTATGGGTGAGAGGGTTGCCCATTGTAGTGGAGAGATCCAATGCTGAAGTTACTAGGCTGATAGGACAGAAACCTGTCTATGCCATTCACTTGATCCTATGTGGCCCAACCATCGGAACGACTGTGCTCAGAGGATAGACTTCCATCTAATTCCCTGGTTCAGTATTTGTATGAGCCTGGCGAGTTGGAGGGTAGACGTAGGGGGGCGACTGACCCCAACTGGTCGATAGATGTACACAAGATTAACACGTATGTGGATACGGCTGGACAGCCTATGCTGTACTACCTGGCATGCCAGGACAGAGTACGGAGCAGTCCTAGGTGGCCATTTGTCCGAGAGGAGCTCCAGCTTATCCTTACAGACACCCAGCTATCTCCACCGGGAATGCTTACGTTGAGTAGACATCCTCTACTGACTGTTGGTTGATGTCACATGATGCTCATACGAGCAGCTCTTTGACATCCATTGGAGTTGCGGGATGCATGGCTTCCTTGTGACCATAAGCCAGGGTGTGAATACCATCGGGAGCAATCCATCACTTTGTGTCTGAGGGGCTGAGGCTTGTCTTGTTTTGGTGGACCCCATAGAGGTGGTGACCCTCACTTCACAGCATGTTCATACCATGGTGGAAGACCTTTCGCTCGAGGAGGCATTCTTTGCACTGCTCATGGCGAATCTGTCTAACCACAGTCCTGCGCACACCCTTCGCCTTCTTGATTTCCTGCTCATCTGACCACTTGATGGAGTGCTTCTTCAGGTGCAGGCCAACAAACTCCTGGATTGGCACCCTGGCATACTCATCCTTCTTCTTGCTCAGGACCTTCTTGTTGACAGTACTGTGCAACGGGTGTGTTACTGGGTAGTCGCTTGTGTCATAGAGGCCACACCTCACAGCCATATCAGCATAGACATCCTCATTCTGGATCTCCAACAGGGCGCTGTCAGTGTCTGGGTACAGCAGCTCACAGTTGACACCATATAATTGCTTCAGCTTGTTGTAGTAGAAGTCATACATCAGGTGCTTGGATAGGTCGAGGACGGATATTCCCACATAGAGAGGGAGCAGGAGCTCATGCTTGGCAGTGCTAGGTTAATACTGTTTTGTAAGTGGGAACGTTGTGCAACTAGCTACCAGCTTGTCAAGTGATGATGGAAGGACCTGAGCCGAGTCAATGAACCGCAGCTGGTGGAGGCTGAAGAAGAGGTACTTCTCCATATTGTTGGGGATGCAGTTGATCTGCCCCTCTGTTTGGGAGATGACCTGCATGATGAGGTTAGAATCATACCCACGCAGGTTGTGGAACACGACTGGGATGGTGGTGGTCTTAGGGTTACGGTGCAGCTTTAGATTACACACATTGTGTGCTGCTCCCCAGTAGAGACCAGTGATGTGGAAGTGACCTCTGACACTATCTATGACTCCGTCGCTCAAAGAGCTAGCTAATGGTCTGTCGCACACATGGCAACTTACTGTGGTTTTATCAGTCCTCTCTAGTCATCTCCATCAGCTTAGTGTGGGCCAGCAGGGTCGTTATCTTCTCATCTCCCTGTGCCAATCGATCCAGGAAGTGCTTAACTGCATCTTCTCCTCGATACAGCACTGGTGGTTTACTGACACTGTCACAGCGGACCACAATGTATGAGAAACCACAGATCTCATGGTGGTGCGTTTTCTGTTTGCTGCACTGAGCCAGATTCGCGTCTGGTCCCTCAATCTTGGTTGTTACGGCTTCAAAGTCGGCATAGATGATGAATGGCACCTTGAGGTGCTCGTGGTAGTTGGTGAACTGTAGCATCTTCCTGTCCATGTTCAGAAAGTTCCCATCCCCACAGCTACTTCTTGATTGCATGTGGGAACTTCACAAATCATGGGGACATGTCCCTCATTTCCCGGATTATAACTTCAAAAAAACTGTCGATCTCGTCATCTGTGAACTTGGGTCGGGTTTCTAGCTTTGGGGTGGGGGTTCTCGGAAGTGGGTGACAACTTCCTGTGTGGGGCTGGAGTTGGCATCTCAGGAAGGAGAGCTGCCAGGTTTTTGGCATGAGTAGTATGTCTAATAAGCCCCTGCTGCAACAATCAAGCCATATTTTGAAGTACTTCATCAATGTCCATAACAGATATTTACCTATACAGTTGCGTTTCTCTAAAATGGGGATTTTTTATCGTATCACCCTTTAATAATAATTGATTTGTGGTGGAAGTTTTGTACTTGTCTGGCGTGAATAAACTTATGATGTTGTAGGTCTAAATGGAGGCAAAAATAATATCTTCAACGCAGAGGATAGGCATTTTGAATTTTATAATATTGTGGCTATGTTGTTTCATAAAATAGCTCATAAAATATCTTGCAAGATATATTTAGGAAGTCATTTCTCTAATACGGAATTATAGATGTGCATGTGCCCTCTGGGCCATGTAAAATATAAGGAGCCGCTGCCACCGAGGAAAACAGTCTAGCAACAATTGGCCGCCTCTGTTCTGACAAACCACCTCCCGCCTTGTTTCCCTCCTGTAGCCGCGGATCATGGATCGGCAGTTACCACCACCCTGTGTTCTAGAACTCCTAGTATATAACTACTTCAAGTAACTATACTATTGTACATTTAATTATTTCCGTATTAGGCACTGATGCCTAATAAGTGCCGATCTGGTCCTAAGACCGCATCTTTATATTTTCTGTTTCATACTTTATATATTATCTTTGTTTTCTCTGGGTGCTCTCAACTAACAGCACCGTAAGGTCCTATGACCTGTGATATATCGTTCGCACTGTATTAGTTAGTTGTGTATATGGCAAGTAGCCATCCAAGTTAATATGTTTTGTTTATTTATAAAAACTCTAGGATGCAGTACGCTAGGTAATATATAGAGCAACATATTGTCCGCATCACTATATTCCCTCAGCATCAATTTTACACTGAGGTCGCTGATCATGCTCTAATTGCTTGAGCCTGGCATGTTACCAACTAAACCTGGCCATTCTAGCTCGATAGGATAGGTTTAAAGTGGTTAGGCACAATTTCTCCGCAAGAGACGCATAGTGTGCGCCTCCTGTCTGGTTGTAGTGGAAATGTAGCACCACGCACTGGCTAGGTTGTGTAAAATTGGCCAGTTACCTTAGGGCCTCTTGTCTATATCGAGTTATTGTCTCTTTCCACGATCTTCCAACCGCAAGGCTTAATGATTGTCTGGATTCCCCATTGACACGTTAGCAGGATCAGACCCTGGGAAACTATCGGAGGTTTCCGAGCGGTGATAACTAAAGTGCCGATTTACATACATGCCCCTTGAATCTTCGGATACTAGTTAGTCAGAATGTCGATGTAGGAAGCACTGCGAAAATAAAATAAATTAATTTTGTTGTAATACCAGCCTGCAGTGCATCTCTTGGCATTCTGGAACTTAAGCCCTAATGACAGGTAAAATGTTAATCCGGTAGCACGCGGTGACGGACAAGATGCGGATCTACATCTAATTCGTTGTAGTGTCTGGGTGAGGTCTTAGAATCCACCACGCCATCACGGGAAGGACACTGCCGATAGATATCCGTCTGTTTCTCTCCACCACTAATGATATAGCGCTTTCTAAAGTCGCTTATGTGAACTGTAAACTTGTCCTGGTGATGTTATATGTGGTTGCGGAGCCATGTTGACCGGATCATTATTTGATTTGAGAGCTATTGCTCTGTAACATGTACACATGCTATCTTTCAGAGGTAGATGCTATGCAGAGCGACCTACGGGAATCTGAGCATATTCGCCTGTTAGATGTATATGTCTAAAGTTAGGTAGGAATCTCTACCACTTGCGGCCAAAGCTTGTACTCGTATCTAACAGCCAAATGGTAGGATAGAATTTAGCAGAAGGCCCGCATAAATAAAGCGGCAACTACCAATACTCACTACCTTTGGACCTCCATAAGATGGTGACCTGTGAATTCTTCGGAAATCATTCGTTCCGTCTTCACCTAAACCAGCGTGCATCACATTAATTATGGCTTCACTAGGATTAACCAGCACATAGCATTTTCTGTTTGAACAAAAGAATGGCCCTTTTTGCCAGCTCTTTTCCTCCACTTCGACGCTGAAGGCATTTTCCTGTGACGGAGGTCCGCGCGAGGCACTTTCCTCTGGCAACAACAGTGGTCTGTGTGTGTTAGGGGTGTTGCGACGCGGGGATACCTCTGCGGATTCAAGAATCTGTGTGGTACCTTGGGCGAAACCACATAGAAACCACATAGAAAGAACTCCGAATGCTTTCATTTCATTTCATTTCATTACAAACGAATGCTTTATATTTTGTATTATTTGCTCATTATTGTCAAACGAGTGATATCGTTTGTATAGCTTATCCATTTGTGACTGTTTAATTATTACCATGTTGTCCGTGTTCTTAAATTAGAATGGACCGCCATACCGGTGACACTAACAGTTGGGAGGACACCGTGGTTCAATCTCGGCGGCAATGGTAGCATGGCCCCACTGGGACATGAACGTTCCACCGGCTCTATAGGCCGCGATACGGGACCATCAACCCCGAGAACCACAGCTAACCAGCACTCCCGCGCATCATGCACATGCGGTGCGGTGGAGTGGAGCGACATGGCGTACCAGGGCGTACACCCGCGAGCTATACTACTACTACTACTACTACTACTACTACTACTACTACTACTACTACTACTACTACTACTACTACTACTACAACTACTACTACTACTACTACTACTACTACTACCACTACCACTACTACTACCACTACCACTACTACTACTACTACTACTACTACTACTACTACTACTACTACTACTACTACTACTACTACTACCACTACCACTACCACTACTACTACTACTACTACTACTACTACTACTACTACTACTACTACTACTACTACTACTACTTATATTTAATAAAGAATCTGAACATATATCTGAAAAAACATTCTCCCTGGGGCCTTTGTGGTTTATTGATGTCAATAGAGCAATAATCGCAGCGGCGGTTTGTTTAAACTATATGTGGTTGTACCTTTAATTATTTAGCACTCTAGGTCAATCTTTTGAACTAACAGAACAAAATTAGCAGTGGTTTGCATTGCCGGTGGCATCATGATACACGATGCGCATCACGGTAGAGAGCATTGCTCACTTACTGTCTGTCTGTCCTGACAAAATGACATGTTAATGACTTGTATTAACCCGTCTTGTGTCAACTTGTGGTTTATAATGGTAAAACCGGCCAATACTTCCTCTGCAGTTGGTTTGAGGATTATCGATTTTCAGTCTAAGAGAAGACTATTTTTTGAAAATTTACCACTGGAATGACTGGCTCGGTTACCGAGCCAGTCAATCTGGTGATGAATTTTCAAAAAATAGTTTTCTCTTGGCCTGCAAATTGACACGGACTAAACAAAAATTTAGATTTTCTTGACCATTAACCCTTTAATCATCAAACCGGTATAAAAAAAAACACCTTAAAAACGATTTTTCTAAATTCCAGTTATAAACTCACAAAAAACAGGCTTCTCTCGGCCAGCAAATGGTCATTCACTGAGCAAAGGATTTCAATTTGCTTGAAAACTCTTGACAAATAAAAGACTTAATTGATAAACGTCGTCTTTTAATCGCTTTGAGGCGCGGTTGACACATGAGGGGTTAAATACAAAATATTTGCATAGTAGAAGTTATGACTATAATCACCGCGAGCAATGGAAGGTGTGATATAAAACATCTTGTCATTCTTTTGGCATATTTAACGGTGTAATAAAATAGGGCTACTGCCAAGCAAAAATCTCAATCTCCATGTATTCACTAAGATGTGTTACGGGTTGAATGCGGTTATGTTATCGCATTACTCCGACCTGAACTATCACGTGGTTGCTTTGGCTATCTACACATGCGCACACTTTTACTCTCGCTTGTAGCAGGAATAATCGAGTAGAATTTGTACCACGTGATACCGTTGTCCGATTATACTCTCGGTCTTTCGGATATGTTGTCGCGGTACCTCGCTTACCCCGACAACATATCCGAACTTAGCCGTTGTCAAGTAAACTTTTGCTAAAGTAAGATGGGTATAATGCAAAAATGCACACTATTCAGTCATGTCAGTGTTTAATTTTAAAATCTAGTTTCTATCCATGGTGGAATGGAGGAACCCAGTTTTAGCTATTCCCCGCCCATCTTTAGCTAAGCTCCATCTACACTTCGGCCGTGTTAGGATCGATCGATCTCTGAATTCTCTGACTATCAATTTCCAAAAACATATACAGGTAAGTTGTTGATATTTTGAAACTAATTTAACTGGGTGCTGTTGCAGCTTATGGCAGTACCAGCGCCCAGTCAAATTAGTTTCAAAATATACAACAGCATGTTCATCTGTCATCGATTACGCGTTCGTGACGAACTTCGCTACGTGATCCATAACGTCATTGATTATGACGTCAGCCTACACGTCACAGAGTTGATCATGACGTCATATGATTGATGGATAGACTGGAATCCTCCCTTCTATAGTGCGATACAAGTTGCCGAAACGATACGATGCGATACAATACGATACAATATGATACAATACGATATGATATGATATGATATGATACAAAACGATATTGCGCGTATTGTGACACCACTAAATATTACCGAAAAGCGTGATTGAGTGTAGTTTGATTGGATATATGCAGTTTGGTCGTCAGTCGTCTGATTGTTTCGTTCATTTTGTTTGCTTGTCTCTAACTTGCTTGAATGAGTGTTGACTGTTTGCGTGATTTAGTCTAGTAGGTTTAGTGGAAAACTGACCAAAATCATTCAAAATGTGAAACAAGCATGAAAATTGGCTTACTTATAGATGTGTGTATGCTCTATCCAATAAGAGCAGGACACACATGATCAGACACATATTTTAGCCGCCATTTTGAATTTCATCATGGCTGCTTTCGAAACTTATTTATATAATATCCTACCTTCTAGGACACATATATAGATGAATAAGGTGGCTTTTTATATGTTTTACTCTCCAAAGAAACTGATGTGATTATTCACGAATACATAGCTTATTTCCTTATATCAATAGTCTATATGGCACACGTAAAAAGCAGGATTTACGACGAAATTGTTATATTTTGAATTTCATTGGCGGTATCACATATTTCAATTGATCTGTTCACTCGTAGTGTATTAATATCACTCTATCTATAGCATGAGCCGCCACAAGTGCAAAGTTTGGTGCATGAAAGGAGAGAATTAATGCATTTACAAGGGGGCTCACAAGCTTTTTTGCAGCCACATTTGATTAATTCTTTGCAGGACTTTGCAGCCTCAGGAAGGGCTGACCAGTAAGGTACCCAGTGTTCATTTGCCTCATTTGTCCATCCCAAATCACATGGGTTTGGTAATTGCTGTTGAACCTTGAGTGCCTGTCCCTAACTGTCTCCTCCTTGATATGCTGATCTTCTGATATGCTCAGTAAGCGCAGCCTTAGATGGGGGTATGTGATCTAGCTGCCTTCCCTGTGCAAATAGAAGGTTTCTTGTCTGGTTTACCTGGTTGCACTCACTAATTCTGTCATAGAGTAGAATGACAAAACGTTGACGCTTGTTAATTATGTCATTAGAGATTGTAACGGGTGAGGCTGACAGGTTGACAAACGCTTCCATGAGTTCAGGAAGTGATGTTCATGTGTCCCAATCCGTTTTCTTCCCAATGCTGTTGAAGTAGGATGAGGTATCACAGCCACTGAAGGCATGGAAGAATGGCAATTCCCTGGTCTTCTGCTCCCCAAGTGTGGTTGCAATGTTATGGGCTGGTACCACTTTATAATTTTTCATCACACCAAAAGCGATCCATAATTCATCAAGTGGTAGGGAATGAAATGTAGCAATAGCCAGGACAATCACACCTGTGTCGACTGTTCTGATCAAAACTTTGTGGTAGCCATGTTGTGCATAATGTAGTACATGTAACAGTATTCTTGTGTCCGCGACATCATGATTACATGGTGCAAGCTTAAGTGCATTGTCACACTCATGAGAAGACAAAACAGTATTTTCTAATTGTGCAGCGCTTTCTTATTTTCATCAACACGAAGGAAACTTTGCCAGTTTTTTGGGATCTGTGTGGATGCATTAACAATAATTCGAGTTCCTGAACCTCTTTTCAGCCTGGTACATCCTTTCAAACTGTTGTCAATGTATTGATCCCATACCACGACCAGACGCTTTGAAGATTTAAGATTCCTCATTAGATATGGAATGAATACTTTCTCGGCATAGTCACTAAAAGTAGAACAGGATTTAGGGAGCAGCATATTGATGACAACAAAACCTGGTTGAAGCCCCGAGCAGCATCTTCGACCACAATATTACCTTGCTGGAACTCATTTAGGACATCTGGATGGAGGGTCTTTATCTCAGGAAGATAAACCGTAACCCATTTGGCGTAATTGCCATGATCATAACAAAAGAGTTACGGTAGCATTACGGTAGCATTACGGTAGCATACGTCTAAATGCATATTGGTGGAGATCCCACAATACATGACGCTGTGCCATGGTAAAAAGCAGTAAGATGCTAAACATAGACATGTCTTCCCACCTGAATTCTGCATTCTGCATTCAGCAATGTAGCAAACACTATCACGTGCTGTTAAAACTTCTCAGATGTTAGTTAGTCTATTATAAGTGCAATATGTTCAATGGCAAAGTTTTTTTCATCACGGGTGAGCTCTGCTCTTAGCTCCTGATCAACACCATCGAGATGTGCATACAGCCGGGGAAGCAAAATTTGCCATGGAGTATAAAATGTGAGTTTATGGACTCACACATACCTTGCATAACCTTTTCCTGCTATTACTGGTTGAGTTGTATTGGCACACAAATGCCACATTCTACCCAAAGTTGACACAGGCCAGGGTTCTTCATATACCGTCCCAAAACATCATGAAAGTTCATAGCATGGTGCAGACCGCCAAGGCGGGTTATTAATACAGCATTGTACTGATCAACTGACCATTTGAGTTTCATCAACTTTGGATAAATAACGTCATCCATTGTTAGAACAACATGCTTCTGTTCCATTATTTGTGCTACGTGTAATACTCGCTGTACCACTGTGTTCAACGCATTAGGCTCGTGCGTTGGAACCTGTATTATAGGCAGACATCCTACTGAAGTTTGCTTTGGATTGGTTGTGCTAGCCATTTCGTAAAGGAAGTTCACGGTGTCCTTAGTCCTTGCGCTGACTGAGACATTATAAATGGCATAGATGTTGCCCGAGCTTTCATTGCTGGTGAGCATTCCTCAATTGGTGTGAATCATTCAACTGCAATTTGATATGTGGAAGTGAGCTCTGTAACTCCCTGCCAAGCGATGGTATTATGTCACTCATCACGTCTCGGATATGCAATGTTCCCGTCTTTGAAAGGTTGATAGTATTAAGTAGATTACATTGGGTGGACCTGCCACGTTGCAACTTGAATGGCATGAAAATTTCCTTTTTCAATCATTGTACTCTCATTAATGTCCACATTGTATGTCGAGAAATGAACAAAACTACTCTTGACCATGTTTGGTGGAATTAAAGTACCCTGGTTATTAATTGTTTCCCGTACGTTTTAGCCTATGCACTGGCAATCTCCATAACTTTACAGTAACGCATTATCTGACCAGTCTGGTGGAACAAGTTTACCAATTGCATATGAATATGTCACTTGGTGGCGAGTGCTTCCCATTTCTACATGACTTGTTTTAGAGTATGATATTTGTCTCCACTAGCTGTGTATATTATATCCTGAGCACTGCTGAGTATTCTGGTCTGTTAGAGAGACTCAAGATTGTCGCTATCTTCATTAGGTGTAACGTTTTCAAAGAGTCGTTGACCTCCTAGCAACAGGTTTAGGAACATGTATAAACTGCCATCTATCACCTTATGTTCAAATATCACAAACCTATCAGGCATAGCATGTGATAACACGATATTTTGATGTAGGAATGGACCTTTCAATTTTAGCCATGCCCCGCCCATCACTAGCTAAGCTCCACATACACCTCACCGTGTTGGGATTGATCGATCCCCGAATGCCCTAACTATCAATTTCCTAAAAAATATACAGGAAAGCTGTCGAATATTATGTAATTAATTTGACTGGGTGCTGTTGCTGCGTACGGCAGCAACAGCACCCAGTCAAATTAGTTTCAAAATATATTTATTAAATAGTAAAGACATACAATTTGTACAACAACGCATAGACCGTCTTCAAATATGCGTTCTTGACGTACTTATCGACGTCATTCATAACGTCATTCATTATGATGTCATTCTACACATCACGTAGTCGATTATGACTCATTTGATGGGTGAATACTCTGGAAAGGTGAATTGTTACTGGGGTGTCATCATCGATTTTCATGGCAGATACTGAGTCAAAACTGTTCTTATTATACCAAATGCAGGTGGCCATTATAGACATTCTGTTGTTGTTAAAAGGATGTTACGCTCAATAATATAACACTGTGCCATATTAGGATTATTTTACCATACATAATTATATTTCCATTTGGAACTGGCACTAAAATGCACAGTTGAATTCAGTGAGAATTAGCAATACCGCAAAATCAAAGCCAGCATGCAGCAGATTTGGATTTATCACTTAACACCTCTAGTAAGGGTGCATGCCAGCTGTTAACATGATTTGCCTACATCGTTAACATTTTCTGAAAACTGACCTAGTCTAGTTTTAGCTATACTTGTAATATATTGCCTCACGGTCCCATTCGTGTGTATTTTAATCTACCTCAGAAGTTATCTTGACCTGATCCGTCAACCAACCAGTTTTAAGCAACCAATCATATATCGCAGTCACACGGTCTATCAAGTCCGGGTTATTATAGATATAGCAGGGAAAGTTACGTCCGATGCGCTATTAATATTAATTGTATTATCAACTTGACAGAAATAAGTGGTTGATGTACAAAACTAGTCGCTCCTTCTGTCTATTCATTCATTCGATACGTTCAATTTTAGGGATTATTTTTTGCCAAAATGGACAAGGACCTCGGTGAATTATCCCGGACTGAATATAAGGTATGCTTTCACAATAAATTGCAGCATATTTATTAAGGGTGCATATTCACAGCAAAATTCTTGAAAGTAAATTGTTAAAATTGTATACTTTAGAGACTTAAAATCTGTCCCTCGCTGTAATTAAACGAAATAAATCTTAGCAATATGATGATTTCATTTCGATTAAATTAAGATAATTTTTAGATGTGATGCTAAAATCTCTAATTCAATTTCACAACTTAAAAAATTATATTAATTTATACGTAATCTAAGGCGCACAATTTAATGCTTTAAAAGTGTACGATTTTAATAATTTTATTTTCAAATGTTCTGGTATCAATAAGCAATAGTAAAAGACAATTCCTACAACGACGCTTAGTTCATTGTCAATTACGCGTCTGTGATGAACTTATCCACGTCATTCATTACGCCATTGATTATGACTTCATCCTACACGTAGTTGATTATGACGTCATATGATGGGTGGATAAACTGGAAAGGTCCATCAGGACTGAATGTCCAAGTTCTTTTAGGCAGCCAGCCTGTTTATATTGACAGAAGGCAATCTTGCATTCCCTAACTGCAACAGCAATCTCTCGGTTCCAGAGATACTTCTTGCCTGGTTTCAACTTTGGTAACACCGGCATAGCTCTGTCTGAACCGTTCTCAGTAACCTATTGATCTTGTCTATCTGCTATTCAACACTATAATCACTGTCACACGAGAACTCTAGTGAAGCTAACATTTCTCGTATACCGCTATCATTTTATTTCTTATCCACTTTGTGTCAGATACCCCTCTTTGATAGAATATGTATATGGATGTCTCCTGTTGCTTGATCATACTTTAAAGCGATGCTAAACTCATCTCAAATGTTGTGTTGTACCGATGGAATATGGTTTATAGATTCCATATCATTCATATCCTGTCACATTCCCTGATCTGTATCGCAATTATTTGTTTTGTAATATCGAGTAAATGTTGAACAGTGATCGACACCATTTTGTCTCCTCAAGCTATTGTGTGTGATATCATGTCAGCTCCAAAGCATCACATTCTTTATTATATAATGCTCATCCCATTGAATATTTTGAAAATAATTTGACTGGAGGTTGTTGCTGCCTATGCCAGCACCAACTTCCAATCAAATTGGTTTCAAAATATTCAACAGCTTACCTGTAGGATTGCTTTTATACCACATTGCCAAACTATAGCTGGAGCCTCTATGACTGCGCGTATATACCAAGGCAGACACACTAGGATTTTTCTGATTTGGTGAAAAGTAAATCATGACATCCATCATAGGGTGTAGAAATCTACCAACATTTAACTACTAAATCCTTAATATCTTTCCTTAGCGGCGTGATAAAAAGCTGAAAATTACCTGGATAGTTTATGACCGGCGTGTTAGATCACCTGAATAGCTATCAAGAGATGGGATTAGTTATCCTTTAATGCTGCTGTCGGAATATGATCTGAGATATTGACTACACTCATATCAAGTCAATCTATCCGCTGAATTCTTACTGACAGCCTTCAGATAGTACAAACGGTATCTACACTGGTTGCATAGGACCGATTTGAATGGAGGAAAGTTGGTTCTGAAGGAAACCTTTCTAAGCGTACGGGATCGTGTTCATGGAGGAAGTCTTTAAGGAGAGGCCCCCCCCCTCCTATCTCTGCGGCCTCTCTCCTTCGACCCGAGAATTCCAGCCCCCTGCTAATACCGGTTCATATGTCTGATATATTTGTAGGATAACACATACTTCATTAAGCACCTCGTTCAACGTTATGCAAGTAATGGCATTGCGTTATATTGGCATTGGCAGGGAATCGAACGCACAACCGGCGAAAGCACCAAGCATCATACCCCGCAAACACTTCCACCACACCAACGCAGCAAGACATGCAATAAATGCAGACATTAACATCTCGCGGGGTTGCTGTGGTGGAAGCGTGTGTAGACTATGACGCTTGGAGCTTTCTCCAGTTGTCGGCTTGATTCCCTGCCATTGCTATGCGTGTTATCCATCTCACTCGAACATCTAGTTGGCACATAAACTGGAACAAGTAGAAGTACATTCTCCTCAGTTCTCATTGCTGTCACCCGCACCCTATCGCTCCATATGGTAATCATCTTAACAGATGTCAATCTATTTGGTCCTCATTATCGCTGCCACCCCCACCCCACCCCACCCCCAATATCCTTTAGGACACTGCGTCGATGGAATAGGATCATCGTCATCCACTGCTCTGATTGCCACATTACTAGTATTGTGTTGTGTTATTAGGAATATCCTTCTCAGAATTGTAGAGTCAATGTTCCTGAATAAATATACTGTGTTATACAAGTGGCCGGCCTCTCTCTTTCTCTCTATTCTGACCGGTATCCTGAGGAGGTTTTTCTATCTGTGGGACAGTTTTGTACCTATCCTACCTATCTTCTACCCCACCCTGTTGATATTCCAGCCGGCTGGTGCGTGCATATCTGTGGTGTTTTGACCCCACACTGGGGGGTGTCGCGGTGGGTCTTTATCTAGCCTGGTCATATTACCCCGGCCCTACAGTCTTCTCGGATGGGACTTTAAACTGAGGTCCCGTCACACGGTGCCAATCACTGTGTGAACGTGAGCTAGGGTTAGGTAGGCAAGAAATTTCGGCATAGTCAAAGTAAACCGGATGCTGAATGGATCCCTCCTCGGATGGAACCACGCAACATACGGATTACAAAACCAAAACCAAATTGCTAGAATTAGAATCTTTCGGAATTTTCGAGGGGACTATGGAGGGATGTAACCCGGATGACTGATCGAGTTCGTCCTCGGACGGACACAGTCACCATACGGGCTACCTAACCAATCAAAATCAAACAAGTGCGCGCTGGTGCCTGCTCGGATGATGGCCAGAAGACCAAATGGGTCCTAGGACCCGAAAGACCCCACACCCCAACCTCCCCACTCCCCCCAAAGGGGCCGGGAGGTCTCTGACCTAAAGCCCCCCCCCCTTGGGTGCATCAGGTCATAAGACCGTACGCACCTCCCCCGACCCAACACCTACCCCATCCCTTACCCACCCCTGTTAGGTCCAGGTTAGGCCATCCCCATTACACACGCCCAAGCATGAGGAGCAACAAAAAAAAAAAAGCCATGGAAAAGAACAGCAACATGAGACAAAATCGAGAGACAACGATCAACACACACACACACACACACAGAGAGACACAAGCTAATGCACAAACCGACGTCACAAGAATTCACAAGAATTCAACAGAAACCATAAAGGCCAGGCGTGAGTCTAGACCCTAGCATTGGGAACTAGCATATAAACGCCTCAAATATTACAACACACACACTACCCCGGCCCTAGTCTTACCTGGTTTCGAAATTTCAGGTAAGTTCTAGCGAGATCTTTTGAGTGAGATTTTTTAACCCAGTCTGCAGCCTGGGAACGCTACGCAATTCAACAACTCTATCGATAGACCCACCGCAACACTGCTAAAATCTCGCCTCTTAGTAATCTTATCTCTGAGTGTGAGTTGTGCAATCGCTGTTACGCATGATAGCGCACCAACACAGCAATGTGTGAACACATAACTTATCAGCTATAATAATGCATACATGCCCCAGATAGTTAATGCGTTGTATTATACACTTTTAAAATCACAGGTTCAAATCTCGTAATGCGTTATTAGCAAATGATAAACTTTAAAATCGCAGGTTCAAATCTCGTTATGTTTAAGTATGGTAAACCTGTCTATAATAACCCATTACCCGAGAAGCATGACAAGACCAACTCGCACAGTCATTGACTGACCACATAAAACCCATGATTGCAGGCCACAGACCCTCGACGGGGTCAAAGTCAAGAATAGTTTAGCTCAACTTCTATGCGTTAACACCCAATTAGACACAGCTCCGGCGATCTGTGCCCCCCCCCCACGGCCCTCTCAAACCGTTGAGCATGTGTCACCAAAGACATAGGCTCAAACAAATACATAGTCATGGCTAGTGTCGTATCGGCAACAATGCTCACCTGGTAGAATGCTGAAGTACCTACCATTTGCTCCACTGCAGACGTGTTCACACGTTACACAGATAATCTGGTGTTGAGCTACCTCATAAGTACAACCTCGCCCCACCCTCTCCACAGCGTAGTAGTGGCAGACAGATTCAATAGCTTCACGTGGGTGAAAGCGGTCGTATATATTTTTCCGGAGATGGTCAACCCAAGGGTTATACTGGGGCTGCCCACTTGGCCTCCAATATCATGGCAGTCTCGGCGCTCTGTGCCACTGCTGCAGATGCCAGCACGAACAGTATGAAGACAATCATGGCTATATATGAAGAGTTAAACTGAACAGAGTGAACGCCTCGAGAAATATCTGTGCCAGATCGAGCCCTGCTCCATCCGGATCGATAGTGATCTTCATCGCCTCAGGGGCAGGGGCTAGCTGCTTCACTTTGCCGCCGGCTAAGAAACGTAGCTCTAGGACTATATGAGTCGTTTGCGGGCTAGTGAGTCCGACTCGATGAAGCAGTTTAACAGCACCCTTGGCTTTGGTGACATGTGACACCCCATCTACCAGTAGGGTGCCCTCCTGGAGGCTAACAGCTTCGTCTGGTCCATCGAATGGACGACGCAGCAGGAGCTTTCCACCTGTAACCCCGATCCGGTGACCCACCCTCGTCAGGGAGACACCTTCACCTATGTAGGTGAGGAAGGATGATCCCCGATTGTAGAGCTTTCGAAATTTTCCATCCCTTTTCACAACAGTGGAGAGGGTAGTAACCTCTATGTCAATGAGGGCGGGAGGCCTATATAGGGGCAACCATGGTTGCCAGTTACCCCCAGGTCCGGCGCGGTACCACACTTCTTTCTTCTCAAACATGAACTGCAGGTTTTTTGCCAGGGTCAATAGCTGGCCATCACGGACAAACGGCGGGGCACCGCTCGAATAGGGTTTGACCAGGTGAAAGCTGATGTCGCTATTTAGGGTGTTGATGTCTACCGCATCTGTATCCGAGAGCTCAATCAACGGCTCGAGGACGTACTTCCTCTTCGGGAAATCGTACCGAAACACGATCTTGTGGCCATCTATGTCGCGACCCAGGCGCCCTTTCGACACATCCTTGAGGTCTGTGAGCATCTCCACCCCATCACCCCCAATGGGGTGGAGGGAGAATGCCTTTAAGCTTGCTTCGTACTGTAGGGCGAAGGACTTTCCATCACTCTCTTCTACCTTGGCAGCATCAACTGCGTACACATCTGCGAGGTCAGCAAGACCAGTCGAGTGGGCAAATATGGGTTCCATAGCACGCTATAAAGGGGTTTAAACGAGACATATAACCATGCCGATTGTCCGACTGCTGCTCTCCGGTGGTGAGAACATAATCTCACCCTCTCTAGAGGGGAGACGGGTGGTACAGTACCGTGTAGAATGGATCCTCTTCGAGGTGCCCCAGCGGGGCACAACATACATACACGCCGATGTGCTGCATCAACCTCCGGGCCGTGCATACAGCAGCTCACTGGTAGAAGTCGGCCGGGATGTGATAGAGTATCTCCCAGGTGCCAACAGCAACCTATGGAAAGCTATCAGTCCTAGCCTGTTCACACCTGTAAATCACCTGTTTGACAACCCCTCCATTAACATATACGCCAGCACGGATGGGATATCGGACGCCCATTTAGAGTTTACACTCTTATTACTCATTGACCTGACGACAACATGATATCATACCAGCAATATCTGACCTTTGCCGAGATGCTGAAGAAAGAGGGTTGCCCCTTCATGACCACTGCACAAAACGAACAGAGGCTCGCACAGCAACAGATCTGTCAACAAGAATGAGAGCGCCTACAGCGGGAGAACTGGTATCAACAGAACGCGTGCAGGGCAAGGAGCCACAGGGGAAATTTCTGATACTGGCAGGCCCTCCTGGAGGAGAGTAAGCGGGATGCAGGAGACGACGATCAGCCAGATGACTATGATGATGAGCCAGGTGTCTTCACAGACGAGGATGAGCCAGAGGTCATACAGTGGGAAGAGGAGATGGCGCAGAAGTGTAAGACCAAGAAGGCCATCCAGCGGTGGACCTACTATCTTGGTCATAATGTGCAGTTCCAGATGTCACGTCTCAGAACGCTACTGGCACCCGACATAGTGTTGGATGACCACGTTCAAAGAGCCATCTGTCTCAAGACCAAAAAGCTAGCAGGGTTTGCCAGGCTCTCCAAAATGAACCCTTCTATGACTCATAAGCAGATTCTGCAGGTGATGCCGGTTTAAGCCTCCAGATATACTATGGCAAAATCAGAGTGGCGGAAGCCCCCAGAACTATACCCCTCCCTGACTGCTGACGAGGGCGGTACCATCCATGGCTGGCGACTCCAGCAGATAGATACCATCAGGCAGAATCTCGTCCATGAGGCAGAAAAGTACGGCAGAACGCCAGTCGATATAAGACAGCCTACAACATCCTCGCGCATACAACCACTGCTGCGGGTGTGATTGGAGCCAGTGCTGGTGTGGCAGCTGTGACCACTCTCGCTACAGGGGTGGGTGCCCTCGTTGCCATCCCTCTGGGCGGCGTGACACTAGCCACCACTGTCTTGGCCACAGGCTTGGGGGTGGGGCAGCGGCAGATCACAAGGAGGTTGGAGAAGCATGCTAAGTATGTGACACTAGCACAGAGTATGCTACGGACTATCGACGAGTCTGTCAGCAAAGCTCTCGAGGATGGCCAGGTCACCGATGAAGAGTACCGCCATATATTGAAGGTCCAAGCCCTGTACCGCACTGAGAAACCCAAAGTGCGACAGCAATACCTCAAAGGCTGGCGGGTTGATATGGAGGAGTTAAAAAACGAGATGTTACGGCGAGGTCACCTCGCCGGTCTCTGGAGCGACCACAAATAATGTGCTGCCTGTGCGGTAGCTTTAAGAACCCCAGTATAGATGGCCTTCCCACTGAATCTCACGACAGTCAACCGGAGCCAACCGCCCCTCCTGGGTACACCCTTGACTGGCCTGAGAGGCCTACTGGATGATATACCAGGGCTAACACCGTTCTCTATCACAGTGGATGGACGGGGCCGAACCAGCTTCTCCGTCAACCCACGACCGCTGGCCAACCGCCCCATCACCCTCAAGGATGCGAAGCAAGCTCATACTTGGATGGCTGCTCCAAGCCTCTCATACTGGAATCAGCAGCTGAACTTTGCCGTGTGGTGTGCCACGGCAGGCTGTGGAGTAAGTTCCACCATGCTTCACTCCTATTCTGGTACTCCTGAAGCTGTGCTCATCGCCAGCTGTCTCAGATTCCACGTGTACTTCACTGTGCGACGAATCCTCCATGAGCTGGGTGCAAGCCTCCCTGATACAAACGACTTCGACCCACAGCTCAACAGTCATAGCGTCTCAGCGGCCAGCAGACTACAGTTCAGAGCTCACCCAGACAATCGGTGGCATGGCGGCAACAACAGCGGTCTAGGGGTTATGTACGGTGACCCGAGACGTGACTACTCAGGATTCCCCTATCGAACCCCGCGACGAGTAGGTCGTCGGAAGACAGCGACATTCTCGTTCGATCCAGACTCCGATTCTGGGGCGATAGTGCAGAATATGCATATCACCGGAATCAGGCAGGACTACCCAGATGTGTGGAAGTACTTTGTCCCACACACCACCTCAGGCCTCACACCAGCAGGGATCGTTCGGATCAACCAGTCCCTGGAAGCACTGTGCTACTGCCTCCTTACAGCGCAGACCAAGCTGTGGCATTCCATAGATGGTGTCAGCGGAGCAGAGGTCCAGGCCATGTTCATCAGTCTCGTTGAGGATATGATCATCGTGGCAGATCCCAGCAGTCTTATTGCTATGTTCCAGCGGGGGTTGCAGAAGGCCCGTCGCAAACTTGACTTTGCTCTTTCACCACACCTACGGTTGATTCCGAGCAACATGATCATGAACATCGAGGACCTCCAAGTCAGGGGCTATAACAACATGATAGTCGAGGGGAGCTCTCCCGGTGTCCACTTCGGTTTCAACACGGATATCAACACACCTACATGTAATACGGGCCATACAGTCATTCCGACCCTGCAGCCAGTCGACACGCCGCTTCCCATGGCAGCTCCAGGCACCCCACCACTGCAGCCAGTCGACACGACACCGCTTCCCGTGGCAGCTCTACGAGTGGTGTCAGGCCTAACTATCGTGGTGCTCGGGATCAGCCTACTCCGCCGCTAGCAGACTATACTGACTCTCGTCAGTGGGGACCACGGTGAGACACCGAGCCAGCTTGGCCTGCCCTACAGCCCCTATACACGCTGCCAACATGCACATCCAAGGGCTGGAGGGTTCCGCAGTGCATCCTTTTTCCAGCTTGTAGTATCGCAGAGCCTTGTTCAGCTCTGAGTCAGGTGAGGCCATGGAGGTCTGCAACTGCTGGAACACATCTGACAGATACTCCCGATCCTTGTAGAAACCTTTAGCCTGCAGGAGCTGCTCGACGATACTCCCGCCCATGATAAGGTATTCGAGGAAGCAGATCTGCCCCTTACCAAATCCTAGATAGAGCTTCACAGCTGTCAGCTCCTCTGTCAGCTCAGCACCCGAGAGCTGAGCGAGCTCATCTGGCGTCTTCTTCTTGTAGGCCTTCAGCTCCCTCTGGAAGACCTCATAGTACTTCTCACATAGCACGGACATGTTTAAGATGACTCAATAGAGAGATGAATATTCCTGAGTACAAACCCAGACACCTGGCAGATGCAGACTGGGAAGATCTTATTAGCTCACTCGACAGGGAACACAGGCGTTTAACTGTGTTGTATACTCAAGGTTTAAACAATGCCGTCAACGGTACAGATCGTGAAGCAACTGCCCGAGAGCCAGATGAGTCTTCAGAACGTGGAGAACCTGCTGCGAACCAAGACACAGAAGTTACTGACACAGGCTAAACCTCTGGCAGTCCATGTCGCCAGTAACGTGGCGGCGAATGTGGCTGTGGTGAAGATGACAGGGGGAAATGAGGTTCTTCCTGCCGCCACTGCAGCTGTCCTCGCTACCGTAGTGAGTGGGGTGGCCGGCCACTGTCTCGGAATAACTCACCCCATCCCAAAGATCGCCCTCAGTGGTGCCGCCTACACTGCCGCCGCCAAGATCATGGGTGAACGTGTTACACTAATGGAGGCCGCGGTTCTAGGGCTAGCAACGAGTGCAATGGCCGAGATCATCGTCGCCTATGTTTAACCCTTCTGAATAGTGAGAGATGGATGACGAGACCCCTGCAGCATATGAGGCATGGCGGGCTGGAGGGTGGTGTGTAGTCCATAGTCGAGCATGCGGCCTGAGGATTGCCAATGCCTAGGAATGGTGGACCACCCACAAGGCGTGCTCCTGCAGAGAGGGCCATTACCCTGAGCACTGCTACCTATTCCCTTGGCCGACTGCGTGGTTCTCCTATGCCCAACTATTTCACTGGGGGTATGACTAGTGGGTTTAAGCTGTGCATATAGCACTATGACTCTGTCACTCACAGACCAAGAAAGCAAAGAGCTAGGCGATCTTGCTCACTTGGGCGAGGCACGCCTCGGTTCAGAGGACACTGTTGCCCCTATCTCCTTCCTAGACTTCGATGAGAAGGGAGACCCACGGGAGATCCGAGGTACCATCCCAGCCCGAGATCTCGTCGGGAACACTGATACGGTAGGACAATTGGCCATTAACAAGGCCAAGACTGTATACAAGGGGATGGGCATCAAAGACCGGGCAACGATGCTCGGTATGCTCGGAGTCGACGAGGCTGGTGCCATCAAGGTTATGGCTGAGTCCTATGCACAAGACCTGGTTAAGGATCTCCTGAAACCCCGGAGCTCTTTCCAACAAGACGGAGAGAATCTCAGGGTAGGCACCATCGGCCTGAGCAATATCACTGTCGATGGCAAAAAAGGTGCTGCCGCCAGCCTCCAGCTACCAGACGTGAAGAAGTCAGGGTTCTTTGGTTTGCTGTTTAAGCTCACATAATAGTCATGGCTTCCCATGCATGTATCGTACAGATACTGGATGTACTAGACACTGTGGGTGCTGACACAGGCCCTCTACGCTATCTTCTCAGCTGCTGCTGGGATTTCATGCCTGACGCCTCCATCGCATCCTTCGTATCCGCCGGAGGCACAACACTACCCACACAGCAGGCGCAAAAGCTGGTGCAGGAAGTACTGCCGTTTAGTCTCCCAGATATAGACGAGGATACCACCGACCAAGTGTTAACCATCCTCCACGCGCATGTCTGTACCATTCAACAGTAGGCCGGCCGATGCTGGCCAGGTGGTGCTGATCATTGCCCCGTCAGGCCACGGGAAAAACATCTTGCTGTGGGCTCTCCTGGCCGAACATCTACACTCTCAATACATCCTTCTGGTGTCTGACTCCGCCGCTGAGGCGGTTGACAGTAATGATCAATGGTACAATGGTCCAATCACCAAGACACAGAACCTGCAAGCCCTGATGGAGAAGCTGCTGGCAGCCCGACTGACAGAACCACTTGTTCTAGTTATCGATGACCCTGCAATGGACCAGAAGACAGTCACCTACCTCAGCAACATCACCAGGCGCATCCGGCACACAAATATAACTGTCTTCATCCTCTTTCAGAAGTACACCCGCGAGATCTCACCAGACATCCGCCACAATGCCCGGTTGCTATACTTCAGCTCCAAGTGTGGGCGTGCCCTGCTCGAGACCATATACGACAGCCTAACCCTCAAGGAGCCCAAAGGGGACTTTATCGCAGGTGTACAGAGGGCAGCTGAGCTGTACCGCTTCATCTTCAGCAACAAGGAGACAGGTGAGCTGTCACACTTCAAGCCCTCTCTGGAAAAGGCGCAGACCGTCGCCTACAAGCTGAATCCAGCCAGGAAACTAGCCTGCTCTACGCGTCATCGCTGTCAGAAGCCTGGAGGAACTTCGTCAGAAGCTTGAGGAACTTCGTCAGAAGCTTGAGGAACTTCGTCAGAAGCGGGCTGGAGGGTTCCGCAAGTGCATCCTTTTTTTTTCCTTTTTTTTCCAGCTTGTAGTACCGCAGAGCCTTGTTAGAACTTCGTCAGAAGCTTGAGGAACTTCGTCAGAAGCTTGAGGAACTTCGTCAGAAGCTTGAGGAACTTCGTCAGAAGCTTGAGGAACTTCGTCAGAAGCTTGAGGAACTTCGTCAGAAGCTTGAGGAACTTCGTCAGAAGCCTGGAGGAACTTCGTCAGAAGCTTGAGGAACTTCGTCAGAAGCTTGAGGAACTTCGTCAGAAGCCTGGAGGAACTTCGTCAGAAGCTTGAGGAACTTCGTCAGAAGCTTGAGGAACTTCGTCAGCAGCTTGAGGAACTTCGTCAGAAGCTTGAGGAACTTCGTCAGAAGCTTGAGGAACTTCGTCAGAAGCTTGAGGAACTTCGTCAGAAGCTTGAGGAACTTCGTCAGAAGCCTGGAGGAACTTCGTCAGAAGCTTGAGGAACTTCGTCAGAAGCTTGAGGAACTTCGTCAGAAGCCTGGAGGAACTTCGTCAGAAGCTTGAGGAACTTCGTCATAAGCTTGAGGAACTTCGTCAGAAGCTTGAGGAACTTCGTCAGTTTCGTCAGAAGCCTGTCGCGGAAACTCTATCCACTGAGGGTCAGATGGTAGGACTCTCTTCTTCTGGAACTTCTCACGGAAGACCCACTTTTTCAATGCGCGATGAACATCTGACTTGCGAGCCGTTTTGATGAGGTAGTCCTGGTAGTTATCTGGGAATTTCAGAAATGCTGACAGATTCTTGTCCAATCTCCTACGCCCTCTTTCATTGAAGATATGCTCAACAGCCTCATTGCGGCCAACAGTGAACCCCTCCTGAGTACCTTTTGCATGACCAGTGTCATGGCTCTCTGCTACAGCGGCACTGACCTCCTCCCTGAAGTAGTTAGTTGCTCCAGACTGGAAGCTATTCAGCATCTCTCGCTCTTACTGGCTATGGAGGCTAAATACGGCAGCCCACTTCCCGACCGTTAGTAGATCTTTGGGGTCGACCCTCGCCTTTTGGAGAGCTAGAATAACAGGACTGTTGGTTTGGCCCACAGGTAGGTCGAGTGTCCTGCCCTGGGTGCTGTCAAACTTCCGGTAGAGTATCCGAGTCAGGAGTTCTTTTGTACTACGAGCTGGCGCTCCTTCCTCTATGGCGGCCAGTATCTCCGCATCCGTTGGCGGTGTAACCTTGACTCGTTCATGGATAATGTTGATGTCACGAAGCCGGCCTCGGACTCTGTCACTGTGGGACAGTGCACGTCGCGGCTGTCGTGCCGACTTGGCCTGCTGCCCAAAGATAATCTGCTGGAGAACTTTACCAAACATGGCAGCCATTTAACCCCTCTATATACCCAGACCTTAAACATGCTGCAGTATGTGCAACATCCAGATGGGGCCGTTGAACCTGCGACATCGCACTGTACTGATCCTCGGAAGGACTGCCTGACGGTCATTAGACCCAGTATACACGATGATAACCCGTTGTCCGCTGCTGGGAAGTACATTGACTTTGCAATCTCGGCACAGATCCACGAGACCAACAGCATGACACTCGAGTTCAAGCTTCAGAGCACAACAGAACAGACGGTAGAGCTCCCGCAGGTTCTGAACAGGTGGGAGATCGTACAGAGCAACAGCACCGTGGACACCACCTATGTGAATGATGAGTACCGAGTCCTAGGTCCGCTGGCTCGTGACCCAACCTTCTATGCGAAGGGGAAGGGGTACTACGCTGTGGGTGAGGGGTTCACGGCATTCGAACTACTGGTAGGTGTCGAGAAGCCTGTGGCAGTTCCACTCTTCACCCTCCTCGAGAACACACACGTGAATCCAGCTGCCATGCAGGATAGGTTGTTCCTCCGGGTGTACACTGAGCCTCTCGCAGATGTGTCGATGAATGCTCCAAGACTTCATGTCTGGCATGACGAGAATGACCAGGAACTGAAGCAAATGGGATCCAAACAGCGGATCGTGCATGTGGAGCGAGAACACCAGCAGGTCCAAGCCACAGCTAACCAAGAGGTAGAGCTGACATTGCATCGTGGTGCATCGGACTGTGTCGCTGTTGTGGTCCTGGTTCAGAAGGGAGCCGTCATCTAGGAGGTGGGTAAGCTGGACGACTTCAAACTTGTGGTTGCTGGGACCAATGTTCTTGGTGAGGTACGCGAGCTGGCTGACTGCCAACTCTACAGACAGAAAACTAAGTCATACGCACTTCTGCGACTAACCAGTGGAAGCGACGACCTCGAGTCAGCACTCAAGGGCCGTCACCACGTCGGTGGCAGGAACATCCCACCTAATCAGGGCAACCGGCTCAGCTTCAACATCGGAAACCTCATAGCTGGGACTCGCCAATTAGGTGTGACGGTACTTTACTTTGGCTATGCTAAGGTATGCATATCGAACACATCAGGTATTCAGCTTGAGCGTGCGTAGAGCACGACCCCTGTCGTCTCTGCTGCAGCTGCCACTACTACTACAAGCTCTGCTGTCTTCTGACCTGTCGATGCTTCATAGTCGAGCGTTGGCTCAGATACGGCCTCGTAGTACTCATCGAGACTCACATCTGCCTCTTTGAGGCTCTGGTTGCCCTGAGCTCGGAGTTGTCGTCGGCGTGCCTCCCTCTGGCGCATATGCTCGAGTGCTTTGCTGTACTCAAACTTCTCCGTAGACAGCTTCTCCATCGCCTGGTTATGGCGCTCACGCTCGACCTCTGCCGCCTTCTTGTCGGCGAAGCTGAGTCCCCAGTTCACTAAGGCAAACACGCCCGCATTCAAGATTGCAGAGGCCATGCTATAGACTACAGTTTAAAGCTACTATATAGCTGGCGACGGATATGTATGAACCAGAGGCTTATGAAGATCCAGTCGAGGATATAGATGACGAGGACTATGATGAGGAGGATTATGATGCAGACGACTACGATGTAGCGGAGGGTGATGAGCCTGAATCCCGCAAACTAATACACAGAGCGAAAGGAACCTATCGCACTTACGTAAAAGGTTCTATCGGTCCGCTGGCAGCAGTTGGGGCTCTGATCGCTCTGTTCACAACGAAGGCGGGCAAGATGGTCCGCAAGATCGTCAACAATGCTCTCCAGGGTGTTGCCATGGCACTCGCGGCCATCTGGGCCGCCGAACATTTAAGCCGTACTATATAAGGATGGTGTCTCTGTACGACCTGGTCAAGACATCCGAGGGTTAGTCGATAAGCTACCGCTCAGCGAGCAGAAACTAGACGCTGGTGTACGGAGGAGGTCTTCAGTCGAATGCATAATGGCCGTCTGTGTAGAGTTCGCTCAGGCTGTGCGTGACAGGACGGGAGTGGACGTCACCCAGACCGTGCATGACAGGACGTCAGTGATGAAATCCGGGGTCGTTCTTGAGGAACTCTACTATCAGCCTGGTGGATATTACCGTGAGCCCCACCAACTACTCGAGGCTGTATGCCGCAAGGGCCACAACTTCACCTTGGAGACAATTAGCCAGTGGCTCAGCCGCCAGGCGACGTGGCAGATATACAAACCTCGTCCACGGCTCATCAGGCATGCCCATTTCAATGAAACTGTCCCGAATAGAGTTCACCAGGCAGATGTTCTATTCCTTCCACATGACTCGGTTGGTCGTAAGACCTACAAGTATGCCCTCACCATCGTCGATGTCGCCAGCAGGTACAAGGCTGCGGCACCACTCACAGACAAGTCAGCTGGCCAGGTGGCCCAGGCATTCCAGGGTGTCTACGAGGATCCGGAAAATCCCCTCCAATGGCCAGAATAGTTGCAGGTGGATGAGGGTAAGGAGTTCAGAGGCGAGACTGTGGCCCTCATGCAGAAACATGGTGTGGCAATTAGACGAGGTGAAGTTGGTCACCACCGTGCCCAGGCAATCGTCGAGCGGTGGAATCGGACACTGGCAGAGAGACTGTTCCCACACCAATACGCACAGGAAATGGCACAGGCTCGAGAGAGGTCTAGGGTGTGGGTGAAAGGTTTGCCCTGGGTGGTAGAGCGATCCAACACTGAGGTAACTCAGTTAACTGGTAAGAAGCCAGTAGAGGCTATCCAATGATCCTCTGTTGCCCAACCTTCCGGAGGAGCGGACAAGGAACAGGTGTGCCTTCCATCTTATGCTCTGGTTCGGTACCTGTATGAACCTGGTGAGTTGGAAGGCGGGCGACGACGTGCAACAGATCCTAACTGGTCGGTAGATGTCCACAGAATTGACAGGCATGTCGAGATGGAGGGGCAGCCTACGCTGTACTATCTGGCATGCTCAGAGAGCTGTCCCAAACGTCCGTTTGTTCGGGAGGAGCTTCAGGTGGTCCCTCCAGACACACAGCTACCACCGTCGTCTTGAGGGATATGGTACTCGATTGGTTCGGTATGGACACCATCTGGCAACACATGCCGCTTATCATAGTAGGCTGAGAGCCCGAGTTTTTCCTGTTCATACGTCACCATGCCTTGCGTCCGCGGGTGCATGCGTAGGCCTCGGTTTGTAGCTCTGTCCATGCTACCGTTTAGGGCCCTGAAGAACCTTTGCCAAGAGACATCGTTCTGGCGTTTAGACATACCTTTGGCTGAGCATTTCACCTTCCCATCGAGGCTCTCCACGTAGTAGCACTTGGAACAGAGAGTGATACCATGGTTGCCTTCGAACTCGAGCTTGAACAGTCCCGGAGTCCGTCCAGACCACTTGTCCCAAGATAGCCACTCCTGCTTATGAGCCTCATACTCCGCTCGCATCTCGGGGCGAATGACTTCGTCGAGGCTGGAGGCAGCTATTGTGATGTACGCAGAGTCTGTGTCCATCTGGAGGTACTCGAAGCTGTCACGAGGCACATAGTGATCCAGGAAGTCATAGTAGAACTCCAGCATCCGCAGCTTCGCGAGCTCGTATACGGCTATCCCCATCTGGAAGGGCCGGCGAATGATGATTTTTGCCTTGCGTCTCTGGATCTCGTAGGACTCGCCGATCTCCTCGAGATCTTCGAACCATGCACTGCGGAGGGCTCTATCTACCACTCGTTCATCCTTGGTGAAGGTCGTGTTGCTGTGGCGCTCCAGGGCCTCGATGAGCTTCCCATAGGCACTGTTGCCTAGTAGCTTGAACAGATCTGCCAAGAGCGATTTGCTCTTATCAACATCTCCTGTGCGGCGAGCATCGGTAACATTGTTCACAAACCACTCAAAGGGTCTCTGGGGCTTGTAGTCTATTGTCCGGTAGACAGCTGTAATCTCTAGCCCATGGGTGAGGTACCACTTGAGTGATGGCGCATACAAGAGCTTCCTCTTGGCCGAGAGGGCGCCGACTAGTTTACTGGTTGTGGGGCGTTTCCTACTGGTTTTCTCTAGGTATGCGAGCATCTCCTCAGATACTGCCTCAGCTGGAATCTCTGTGTTGTAGAAGAGAGGTGGCATTTCCTCGAACTTCGCCCACAGTGCCTTAGGAACCTCTATGTCCACTTCAGCGAAACCGAACCAGTGGTCAGCCAGCAGATCCTTCTTAAATCTGGCTACGTCGCCAGCACCAGACCACTGCCGTACTGTCTCCTTACCACATGGCATCTCTTTAGCCATCGTAGTACAAAGCATTTGCGTCATAGCCGAGTAGACGTTGACAGACCCGCTCACTCTGGCGGATGCGTGTCACACCTGCCTCGTGGTATCTGGTGAACACGATGCTGGGCCCTCCAACAACCGCGGCGTTCAGCATATCGTAGGCCTCCTTGCCCGGGGAGTAGAGGCTAACATCCGGCATGTGGTGGGCGGTTCCACATAAAAGGTACTACAGAGACACTCCTGGGAGAGACACAGCATCCTTGAGGATGTCTATTTCTCGTTCTGTGTAGAACTCCTGCATCCGCTCGAGGGCTTCGATGAATGGGCTAACATCCAGGTTATTATAGTACCGCAACCAGTCGGCGAACGTCCGCATTCCATGGTCTCTGAATGTCTGTTTGCACTGTTTCCACTCCGACAGCCCCAGGAGGTAGCCACCTTTGAGCTTGGACCACCATGCTGGGTAGTCGGGGAGTCCGGGGTAATTAAGCTTCTCGGGGGTGTCGAACCATTCATACGGGAGCCAGCTCTTCTGCTGTGTACATCCATAGGCTTTGATCCATGCCTCGTAGGAGACTCCTGGCCCCAAGTAGTTAATCACATCGAGAAACCTAAGCTCGGGGGTCATGAGGAACATGGTCTTACTAGCTTGCTTGGCGACTTTCACTGTGCCAGTACTGTTGGTCAGCTCATCCACAAAGTGCTTCTTGATCAGGTTTAGGTCATAACGGCCAGAGTTGAAGACCAGCACCGGGACTTGGTCACACCACTCAGTAATCAGTCGCTGCTGGCGTTTTGGGAGCTTGTCCATGTCTGAAAGGATGAACTGTGCCCGGACTTCTGTACGGATTCTGTGTGCTCGCCTGGTAATCTCCTCCATGAAAGCCTTGATCAGAGCTTCTGGGTCAGGATTGCAGAGGTGAGTGGGCTCACTGGCGGAGCCTTCCAAGGAGGAGCCGACTGACACAGAGATCGGTATGTGGTTACTCTCAATCGTGAGAGTCTCCGTAGGATGAGTCTTGACGCCATCTAGGAGGGCCTCGAAGTCATAGACGATGAAGTACGGGTATGAGACGGTCCGAACTCGTCTAGGGATGCTTGGGCAGCGTTTTATACCACACTCCCACTGTACCACAAGCGTGTATCCAGCTGCTCTCAGCTTCTCCTCTCTCCAGGTGGTCTTGAGGTATTTTTGTTCGGCTGCCTCACCTTGCTGGTGCTGAGGGCATCCATGCCAGAAACAGCCATGGAACTGGTAAACAGTGTTGGTAGTCGGATCATAACCATCTACGGGAGCCCCCTCGATCCAACGCTCGCCACCGTTCCCACACTCTACATGGTGTATGTGGATACCTTGCGTTTTCGCCACATAACGGACCCAACGAGTGGCCGCTGAACTGGATTTCTGGGGTGGGTAGAAGGCTTTCTCATGCGCAGCCTGCGCGCATCAACCTTCTCCCCAGGGCACTCTACAGTGGTTTTGCCGCCTGTACAACGGTCAGCATGACGCTGAAGATTCGGGGCCTTTGTGAACCTCTGCTGACAGTGACCGCAGACTAGTGTGCGGGCCAGCTTGGAGATGTCCTTGATATAGAAGGCATGGTGGTCGTACACTCCGATGGTCATAGTGTCGTGGTAGTGGGCCGCTTGCCGGATCAGGTGCCAGGTGCCCTCTTCAGTTGGTTCATACACGCGAATCCCGATCTTCGCGAAGAACTCTACCTTATCCAGCTGATCCATAGAGGTTTTTGGAACATTGGGCATAGGTGCGCGGGCGCTGTAGAACTGTCTAACGAGCTCTCGTGCAGGAGCAGTACTTCTATCAAGTCTCGACCCCTGATACACTGCTAGGCATCTCCAGAGACACATGTTATCATTGTAGGTGTCAAGTGCCACCATACTCTTCTTCTGTCGTAGCCAGACTGGGAGCGGTCCGGTCCCAAGCAAAGGTTGGCGGTCGATGACAGCCTTGACCTCAACGTTGATTGATCGGACAAAAGCCCACTTGGTGTTGGGTCGATCGATGTTGTCGGGGTCGAGGCGGTCTTGCTCTCTTGCCGCCACCCAGTCCTGAGCTGCTCCTATCGTGTTCAGCCACGGACTCCCTGGAGAGTTCTTGTGGAAGAGCATCACCCTACCGTCCTCGATGTGTTTGATGCGATAGGTGTGGGTATACCGGAGGTAGAAGGCGTTCTGGGCAGTCTGCTGGATCTTACCCATGATCTGCCCTGTAATGTCTCCATTGAGGCCTTGGAAGAATGTCCAGCGTGCTGTCCGTCTTCCTCTCTCCTCCCCTTCCATCTCACCCAGACGCTCATTGAGAATCTGCTCACCCTCTCGCCTCATGCTCTGAGCTAAGGGTTCAGCCCTCGGCCCCCTCATCATTCGCTTAGTGATCCTGCGTAGGGCAGGTAGGCGCTCCAGTGGATGGTCTGCCATCCGTGTCGCCACAGCTTTGGCTCGTAAGCTAGCCGTCACCTCCTCATCCAACTGATGAAGCTCACGCTGCCGCTGTGCTTTTTTGTGGAAGTTCTCAGGATCATCTCTGGTGGTCGCTGGAAACCGACCCGTCTTCACTGATCGTCTCAGTCGAGCAATGAATTCCTCGGCACGGGCCTGTCCGATCAGCTGGAGCAGGTCGGCTTTCTTGGCATTAGAGGCTACTCTAAGGCCAAATTGCCTTGCCATAGCGCGAAGCTGTGCAACAGTAATCATGGTGTATACCACTGAGTAAGGCTTGTCTGGGCAGTCAGACCCTGTAATGTGTCACAAGCTATACCACTGAGTATGCTAGTCTGGACGTTCAGACCATGTAATGCGTGCTTGATCACAAGCTATACCACTGAGTATGCTTGTCTCTAAATGGACGTTAAGACCTTTTATGTGTGCTTGATCAGCTCGTATACCACTGATTATGCTTGTCTGGACGTTCAGACCATGTAATGCGTGCTTGATCACAAGCTATACCACTGAGTATGCTTGTCTCTAAATGGACGTTAAGACCTTTTATGTGTGCTTGATCAGCTCGTATACCACTGAGTATGCTTGTCTGGACGTTAAGACCTTTTATGTGTGCTTGATCAGCTCGTATACCACTGAGTATGCTAGTCTCTAAATGGACGTTCAGACCATGTAATGCGTGCTTGATCACAAGCTATACCACTGAGTATGCTTGTCTCTAAATGGACGTTAAGACCTTTTATGTGTGCTTGATCAGCTCGTATACCACTGAGTATTCTAGTCTCTAAATGGACGTTCAGACTATGTAATGCGTGCTTGATCACAAGCTATACCACTGAGTATGCTTGTCTCTAAATGGACGTTAAGACCTTTTATGTGTGCTTGATCAGCTCGTATACCACTGAGTATGCTAGTCTCTAAATGGACGTTCAGACTATGTAATGCGTGCTTGATCACAAGCTATACCACTGAGTATGCTTGTCTCTCACGGCCACGGGAGTTTTATACACATGTCTCAAATCCTATGCCCCAGGGATTGAGAGCCTCCATCTAGAGGCCAACCACATGTCCAAACCGCTTATGCTCCACAGTTTGAGAGGGCGGTGGGGGCCACGGATCGCCAATCGGCGCCCCAGGAGGGAGGCGGTATCATTTTGACTCCAACCTGATTTCCATTTAGACAAATGAGCCCCTCACCTGATTTCAATTTAGACAAAGGAGGTGGTATCATTTTGACTCCGACACTACTACTACTGCTGTAGAATTATTCACAATTATTCGATTATTAATTTTGAATCATATAAATTCACGATTTAAAAAATAATCTCGATTTCCGATTTAATCACATAATCGAGCAAGCCTAGCTCCACCCACACTTCGGCCGTATTGGGATCGATCGATCCCTGAACTATCAATATCCAGAAAACTCTACCGGTTAACTATTGAATATTTTGAAACTAATTTTACTGGGTGCTGTTTCTGCCTGTGAAATATTCAACAGCATGTTTATTAAAGGATAACTAATCCCATCTCTTCATAGCTATTCAGATGATCTAACATGCCGGTCATAAACTTTCCAGGTAAATTTAAGCTTTTTATCACGCAGCTAAGGAAAGACATTCAGGATTTAGTAGTTAAATGTTGGTACATTTCTAGACCCTATGATGGCTGTCATGATTTACTTTTCAACCAATCAGAAAAACCTTAGTGTGTTTGCCTCGGTATATACGCTCAGTCATAGAGGCGCCAGCTATAGTTTGGCAATGTGGTATAAAAGCAATCCTACAAAATATTCAATGGGATGAGCATTACATAATAAAGAATGTGATGCGTTGGAGCTTACATGACATGACGCACAATAGCTTGAGCAGACAAAATGGTGTCGATCACTGTTCAACATTTACTCGATATTACAAAGCAGATAATGGCGATACAGATCAGGGAATGTGACAGGATATGAATGATATGGAATCTATAAACCATATTCTATCGGTGCAGTACAACATTTGAGATGAGATTAGCATCGCTTTAAATAGTAAAGACATACAATTCGTACAACAACGCTTAGTCCGTCATCAATCAAACGTTTGTGACGAACTTATCTACGTCATTCACGACATCATTGATTATGATGCTACACGTCACGTAGTTGATTATGACGTCATATGATTGATGGATAAATTTGAAATGTCCATTAATATGTCCAATGAAACCTGTCTATTAAGACCCCTTAGAGGTGGGGTGCATTTTCTGAAAATTGAGATTCAGCATGATCAGGGTTCGATCGATCCAAATACGCGCAAAACATCGGTGGAGGTTAATTAGATAGGTGCGGGTCAAAGTGGAAAATGTAGATCCATCAATTAAATGATGACGACACCGATAGAATGACACATGGGGGCTTCTTCGGTAGCTAGGTATATCATTTAAGTAGACTGTATTCGGGAGCTTTATCCTCAATGACCCGAGTTACACGGTTATATTCGATGAATGGGTGAATTCAGTTTTAGCTATGCCCCGCCCATCTCCAGCTAATAAGCTCCGCCCACGCTTTGCCGGTGTTGAGGTCGATCGACCCTTGAGCGGCCTGAATATCAATTTCCAGAAAACTATACAGGTAAGCTGTTGAATATTTTGAAACTAATTTGACATGGGGGCCGTTGCTGCCTTCAGAATGTTTATTAAGTAGCATACATTCATGCACTTCATTCAACTGACGGACATTTAAAAGTTTCTGACGGACTTATATTCGTCATTCATTACGCAATTGATTGTGACGTCAGCTTACATGTGACGTAATTGATTATGACGTTATATGCTTGAGTGACAAATTGGATTCATCAATTTTTCAAATCACCCTATCCATTGTATGACACAAATGTCACATTTCGATCCATAACGCGATTCAGAGAGACAAGGCGTAGAGTCGGGTGAGTATGGCGCGGTATTAGGGCCAAAATTATGATCAACGCCTCAGCGAAATTAGATTTACGCTTAAGCGTAATTCGAATTTCGCTTAAGAGTAATTATTAATGTTTAAGCGAAATTAGATTTACGCTTAATTTCGCTTAAGCGTTAATAATTACGCTTAAGCGTAAATTTAATTTCTCTTAGGCGTTAATAATTACGTTTAAGCGTAAAACTAATTTAGCTTAAGCGTTAATAATTACGCTTAAGCGAAATTCGAATTTCGCGTAAGCGTTAATCATAATTCTGGCCTTAATACCGCGCCATAGATGAGCAGCATGTGTATTATGTGTGGTAATATAACTAGAAACACAGATATTATCAGTATATATTATATACAAGACTTTTCTACTATTCCGACTAATTTAAATGCTATTTTACTTTCCAGACAATCGGAGCATTGGCCAAGGTGAGTAGACCTATAGTAACAACCTATGATTTTTGTGAAAACACGCTCGCACGCCCACGCACACGCAAAACACACGCGCGTGCGCGCACACTGCCGATGACTGCATCTACGCACTCAGCACATGCACGTGAAATATTGCTCGGTAATTATAGCATTGATATAGCTTCTTAAATGACGGTAAAATGAAAATGAACAGTAAAATTGCCTGCCGCCAGTGTTGGAAACTTAAAGGATAGCTAACCTCATCTCTTGAAAGCTATTCAGGCGATCTAATATGGCACTCATAAACTATGCAGGTAATTTTAAGCTTTTTATAATGAAGCTAACGAAAGATATTCACAATTTAGTGGCTAAATGTTGGTACCTTTCTGCACCCTATCATGGCTGTCATAATTTACTTTTCAACCAATCAGAAAAAATGTAGTGTGTCTGCCTTGGTATATACGCTCAGTCATTGAGGTGTTATCTATAGTTTGGCAATGCAGTGTAAAAGCAACCATACGGGTAAGCTGTTGAATATTTTGAAACTAATTTGACTGGAAGTTGTTGCTGCCTTAGGCAGCAACAATTTCCAGTAAAATTTGTTTCAAAATATTCAACAAGATAAGTATTACATAATAAAGAATGTAATGCATTGGCACTTACATGACATCACACACTATCACTGTTCAGCATTTACCCGATATTACAAAGCAGATAATTGTGATACATATAAGGGAATGTGACAGAATATGAATGTTATGGAATCTATAAACTATAATCTACCAGTGCAATACAACATGTCTCTTGGACTAACCTATTTACTGACCAAGTCAGCCAAACAGGCCTCGGCAGTGGGCTTGAGGAATGACCATGTATAGGCCAGGATAATATTTTTGAGAATGTTACCACTGGAATGACTAGCACGATAACGGAAGCAGTCATTCCAGTGATACATCTTTTTCAAATAGTCATCTCTTGGTATGAAAATATACATTCAATAATGACATATAGGCCCATGTATTAACCAAATTTGACCATTCTACGGTACTTTAGCGCTACCACTGCTGCTAATACCTCCACTGCAAATTAGTTTCAAAATATTTAAACAGATAAGTGAGCCAGCCATTCCAGTGGTAAAGTAAAATCTAAAAAATATTCCTCCCTTAGGTCGATTTGCCCACAAATAAGCCTTTATAAAACACATATTTTGATCTTCATGACAAATTTTGGCCATTTATTGCTGAAATGTAAGTGGGTTTTTTATAGCATATGCATGTATAAATTCAATAATATTTGTTTAGTTGGTTTCAATGATATTGGCCTTTTATTATCCATTTTATGATTTTATTGTTGAACTGAAATAATAAAAATCATCCACCAACTCCAGCCTATGAAAGGCGTATGGTAATGAAGAACACTGTTGGTTATGTAGCTCGCGGGGGCACGCGCTGGTCCGTTATACTGCTCCACTCCGTTGCACTGCATGTACAGGATGCCCGGGAGGGCTGGTTAGCTACGGTTCTCGGGGTTACGGATCCCGTATCGTGACTCGCCAGAAGGTACAAAGACTGGCTTCTAGAGCTGGTGGAACGATAACGTTCCGGTGGGCCGTGCGACCATTGCCGCCGAGATTGAACTTCACGGTCCCATCCCAACTGTTCGTGTCACCTATGTCGGTCCATAAACTAATTTAAAAGTGTGGACATGATGATAATAATTAAAAGAATAACAACTCGTTTGCTAGTGAATGAGCAAAATAATACAGTACATAGAACCAACTTGGTGTTCTTGCTATGTGGGCTCGCCGGAGGTACCTCACATATTCGTAAATCCCAGAGAGGTACCCACGTAAGGGAGCGTCCTAACGAGGCTACTTGAATAGTTTAATATAAACCAAATATACCAAATACACACAAAATAATATTGTTGCGAGGGGAAAGTGCCTCGCACGGTCCTCCGACACAGGAAAATGCCTTCAACGCTGAAGCGGAGGCAAAATGGGACACTCTTTTGTGCAAACAAAAAGTTATGTGCAGTGGTCAATCCTAGTGAAACTATAATTAATGTGATGCACGCTGGTTTACATGAAGGCAGGACAGATGATTTCCGAAGAATTCACGGGTCACCGTCTTATGTAGGTCCAAAGATACTGCATTGGTAGTTGCCGCTTTATTATGCGGGCCTTCTGCTAATTCTAACCTACCATTTGGTTATTAGATACGTTTCCAAGCTTTGGCCACAAGTGGCAGCGGTTCCTACCTATCTTTTGATACATACATCCAACTGCCGAAGATGCCCAGCTTCCCGAAGGTCGCCCCACATAGCATCTTCCTCAGAAAGACAGCATGTATACATGTTACGGAACGACAGCTCCTGAGTCACATGACGATCAGGTCACCCTCACACCATAACCACATTTAACATCACTAGGACAATTTACAGTTCACATAAGCAACTTAGAAAGCACAATCATATTTATGGCGGGAAGTAAGCGGCAGATATCCATCGCTAGTGACGTTCCCGTAAGGGCGTGGTGTGTTCTAAGACTGCACACAGTCGCCATACAGAGTTAGATGGAGATCTGCGTCTCATCTGTCACCCGTGTGTCACGGAACTAACATTTTACCTGTCATTGGGTTTATGTTCCAGAATAACCAGAGATGCACTGCAGGCCAGAGTTACATAATATAATTAGTTTTCGCAGTGCTTCCTACCTTGGCGGGGATATCTAAACTAACTGGTATCCGGAGATACATGGGGAGTGTGTGTGATATCTGCACTTTAGTGATCACCGCTCGGAAAGCCCAATAGTTTCCCAGAGTCGGATCCTGCCAACGTGTTGATTGGGAGTCCAGACAATTATTAAGCCTTGTGGCTGGAGGAGCGCAGAAAGAGACTATCACTCAATATTAATAAGAGGCCCTAAGGTAATTGGCCAATTTCTACAATCTAGCCGGTGTGCGACGTTACATATTCATGACAGTCAGAAAAGAGGCATCCACATTGTGTCTCTTACGTAGAGATTGTCCCTAACTGCTTTAAACCTATCCTATCGAGCAAAAATAGCCAGGTTTAGTCAGTCACGTGTCAGGTTCGAGCAATATGAGCATGAACAGTGATCTCAGTGTAAAATTGATGCTGGGGGAATATAGTGATGCAGATACAATATTGCTGTATAGCATAGTCTAGCGTACTGCGTCCTAGAGTTTTCATATAAACAAAACAAAATAACTAGGATGGCTACTTGCCATATACATAACTAACTAATACAGTGCTAACAGTATATCAGGTCATAGGACCCCAGGGTGCTCGTTAGTTGTAAGCGCATGGAAATCAAGATAATATATACAGTATGAAACTGAAAATATAAAAATGCGGTCTTAAGACCAGGAAGGTACCTATTAGTTATCAGTACCTATTGCGGAAATAATGACTAGCACAATAATATAGTTACTTGAGTCATCGGTACAGTAAGAGTTCATAAATCACAGGAATTAATGCGCTAGAGATGGGTAGCACGACGTGGCACAATTCCAAAGTGGCTGGGAAGATTTCCGCAGGCAGGCTGTTGATGCGGCTCGCTCTTAAGATGGTGAAGGAGAACGTGTGTAGAAAGATGCCGATTAGATAGTCAGAATAACTAATACATAAATTTACACAGTATATTGTAGTGTCTGTCCGCCGACGGTAATTTGAAAATTGTCGGTAACATAGAGGGCTACAGTGGTAATTAAACATGCATGCACATGACTGGATACACCGTGCGGGATACGTCGCATAGTTCTTACAATGCACCAGCAGAGTCCCACCAGACTGTGGTCTAAAAGTTAATTAAAACACACATGCTGCGTGGAAGTTTAATACCACTTTTCAGAGTGATCCGGAAGACCCGGCGAATTATCCACCAAGAGTCACCTTGGCTCTACATCCTCTGGAATTACATCGGGCCTGCAAGACCCATCCACAGAGAAGCTCCTCTGTGAGTGTTCCGAAAAGGGAGTTCTTATTTAGATATTTTGCCCTCGGATGGCCATCCCAGAGCTTACAAAAACCTGATGCAGATGTTCAAGGTTGCTCACCGGCGCAGGAGATCTGAATTCTGAAAGGCACTGCTGCGGTGTAGGTACCACAGTCCGTAAGCAGTTAGCCTACGTCTAGCACAGGTCCAGCAACCTTGCCGGCATGTTGGCTTCCTCTCCAAAGTGCTCTCGATTCTTGTTTTCTGGCTCCTTTTATACTACTCGCGACGTCAGAGGCAGGACGCCCCAGCCAATCAGCAGACGAGCAGTAGCCAATCAGCGCGCAACTAGAAAGGATGACGTGGCCATCACGTGATCAGCGCATTCCCCATTCACTTAATACATACACGCGATTACGACGTTCAAGCAATATTTGGAAAATATTTAAAGTGAGCCATTTGATGATAACTCGGCCACTTCTGGTCCGATTTTAAAAAGGTAAAATGTTTTGAATTCCTCGTTTCATTCTGGTCCAGGTCGGTACCAAGTACGACGGGGATGGAGTGATTTAAAGAAATGACAAGTACCAACTCGGTACACTATAAGCATACACTCTCTCCCAATACTGACATGTGTTGTCAGGGAAGCTTTGATGCGCGCGCATGCGCGCTACGCGTTCTTACAGACTTAGCAGTTTTAACGAAATCGCTCCCATAGGGCTTTATATACGCATACTATCCTATGCAGTTGGGGCATGCTTGGAACGTACCCGTAACGGTCGTCCCGTATCCAGCCTAGCTGGGATGGTCCATACCCATCCAGCCAATCCGCACTATACCACCCCATCCTAGTTTGACACCCGTGACAAACGATCAACGCATCGCAGATCGAAAGCACGGGAGCACGCTAGGGGAGAATTATAGACTTCTCGAGTAGGTGCATAGCCGAGAGGAGCTGTGGTGCGTTGTGTACTTTAAATCCTGTGTAGCTGTGTGAGATGACCATAGTCAGCCAAGGGACTGGGTTTCAATTTTAAAAACATATAAGAAAAAATTTGAAAAATTAAATAATAATAATTTTATCTTCCGCACACCTATTCACACATTCTGTTGCATCCACGACAATAATGTCCACAAACGTCCACTGAGAAATTCCCCCAACGAGTTTGGGTCCCACGAGTCATGCTTGATGGCCGTGGTGGGTGGTCTTCTGATGCTGATATTTCATTATTTATGTTACTAATGTCGGTGGCACTCAAGCTCAATGAAGCTGCTGATGTCTTAACGGATGCACTGGTGGTAGTGGTGGCGACGATGGGTGTAGTTCTGACTGGTGTGGCTCTGGAATTGCTGACATCACTGTTGTCGTGGCGTTGGTGGCTGGGGTGGTACTTGCTGCAGATTGGTTGAATGATGCCATGATGCTGTGTGACGATGCTGCTGCAGTGATTGCGGATAATCTTCTAATTTTAACAGCCTTGTTAAGTTTACTCGTGGACGTTCTGGGAATCGCTCAAATCTCAGGTTGATGAGCCAGTCTGCGCTTTCCCACATAATGTCAGTCCAGCGCAGTACTCTTCCTAATGGCAGGATCTATGGGAAGGATGGTGCTGCGCGTGGATGTCAGCGTGCTGTTATGCAGTGCGGTGGTGGTGATGATGGCATCCGTGAGACTTATCTCCTCATCGATAACTAAACTGAGTGGAGATATTGAACTGTTGGAAATGTCCTGTAAAGCTGGATCATGGATTTTCATGGATGCGGATGATGTTGTAGTGCTGTGTGCTGTTGGTGCTGTCACTGCGGGAGCTGCCGTTGTGGATGCTACAGTTGGTGTGAATACCGATGCTGCAGGTGCTGCCAGTCCTGTTCTTATGGGTGCTGCCCATGCTGTGTTGCCGGGTGCTGGAGTGCTTGTGCTGACTGGCTGTGTTGCAGATGCAGATGGTCCAGCTACTTGTTGAAAGTCAGTTTACCATTGTTTGGTGCGTTTTTCCTTTGCCATTTTTTCAATTGGAAGCATGGTAATTGGAAGTCTATTTTCGAAACGTGGTGCGAGGATATCTATATCTTCATTTTGCTCACCAGGCTTTAATGTCACAACCAACACACGGTGTTTAAATGATAACGCATGTGTTACACTGTACCGAGTGGCTAAATACAGGTACTTGCAGTCCGCACAGAATGCTCTCTGTAGTAAATGGTCACGATTGATGTGAAGTTCCAAGTCCGAGTTTGTGGAACACGCACACTTGCATGGCTGTCCGTTGTGCAATAAAGCAGTACATGGATACTTTTTCCGAGGTGAGCAGGTGCCAATTCTTCCAAGCTGTCGGACAAGGCGCGGTCTTCCACAAGCAACATACTATTCCCGCATGATGGTTATTTGTGGAACCACACTAACTTAACTAAACTTTCCTAACTCTTCATAACTTTCCTGGCCAAGATAACATAAGATAATAAAATAATAATAAGAAAACAGCAGAATTTGGTTTGTGACACGAAGTATCCTAATGCTCGATCTTCCCTAGTGTCGAGTTTGACGGGAAGATGAAATTCAGTGCACACTTTCCTCCTTTTATACTTTTTGGTGACGTCACAGGAGGGCGGATGACCACACCTGAAAGTTTTAAGGTGAGTCAGTCCCGCCAAACATGGAAATATTTAATTTTTGTTCTCCTGGAGTCGGATTATAGATTCCCTTCGTAGGAAGAAGGCAAATATAAATATAAGGAGGTAGGATAGTCGCTTTCATCCCCACTCAGCCAAGATTCGAGTCTCCGATCAACATTAAAATCTGGAACTATTTATTCCTGTGGATGCTCACCTTTTAATTAGCATGATGTGGTTTTTCAAGTTGGACGCTTATAAACTCGCCTGTTCAAATTTCAGGCTGGAATGCCCGATGGGGTGTAGGAGAGCGTGATGACGTCAGCAGCTTGGCCCCGACTCACCACCTCTCACCTTCTCCATCACCTGTGGTAGATACGTTTAGGGCGGTTCTTATGTTTATAGCCTTTGATCCAATTTACCGGAAAATAGAAGTGTTGATCATGTGATTATTGCTTTTAATGCACATGGTTGATTGGAAACTTAGGCAATCTGTACATGGATGGAGTTGTGATGCTGCTGATTATACGTATTTGATGCGAAAAACAGAAATATATGTTTTCCTTATTCTGTTCCTCAGAACAGGATCCCTTTAAATGCGTGTGATCTTATACATGCACTGCCTCTTGTGTGTAGTAGATTTATTCCAGCCTGTGTTGATTAGTGGCTGGAATATGTAGGTAAGAGAATATTTGAGATTCTCTACGATCTTATACTGTCTAGGTTTTGATGCTGCTTCATCAGCCTGCAAGCTAATGATTTGTATACGCGGTAGAACAGTCGTGTTCTCATTCAAAATTAAGACAGTATAGCTGACTGTAATTTATTGTTTGGTATAAACAGCTCCTTGTCTTGCGGAAACCAAGTCTACTGACCCCGCCAAGCTTGACTGTATTTACTGGGGTGGGCGGACTGCCAAGCATCCTCCTCTGTGGGTAGGGCTAGTCTCACCTCACCTAGACCAAACTTAATTATCACAGTACAGCTCGGAACGTGCGTGCCTCAGTTTACAATTTACAATACCGTCGTATGGAGATTGTGATACAGTCATGGTGAATGTATGTGTCTCTGTCATGCTGGTGAATGTGATTGATACGCATGGCTGCTTATCTGTGAATGATTCTTGCACTGTCGTGAAGTGTGAAGTTTTTATAGCAGCGGGCTGGGGTATACCGCAATGCTTGTGGTGTCAACTTTATCAGACATGATGTATTTCGCTCGGTAATGGCCGAGTCGGAAGAAGGGACAGAGTTACTTTAGAGCATGGATGACAAAGAAGGGGGTTGTCGTAACTTGAATCAGACCATTATCGATTTTCCGTTAGGTAGTAAATTCCTACTTGATACGACAGACTGCGGGCATCTTGCTCTCTTAATAATATTTGACTGTTATTCCGTGTGATTGAAGTGTATTTGTTTAGCTGTTTACGTACGACGCTTCCAGGGGAGGGGTGGGGGAGTGGGGGATCCCCCATAGCATGTACTGTAGATGGCTGCAGTCCTTTCCATATGATCAGTTTTCCACACACCGGATAAGGGGGTGTCTGCGGAAAATGTTGGTTAGTGCTGATGATAGTGGCATTCTGTTGTAGGGAAGTCGGGGTTGCAGTGTGACGCTGGCGCAACGCGAGATGGGTATATCCAGTTTTCTGCAGTTGCTGGGAAGTGCCGGGTCTCTTGCTGTTGCAAAAAAGTCGAGTTGCGGAAAGTGATAAACTCCCCGCATTCGTGCGGGAGGGAATGTTGCGGAGAAAGGTGTCTAACTTTTTCTGTTACAAAGGTTAGGTGCATGCTAACGATGTTGTTGATGATGTTGAATGTCTCAGTTATATCTTTTTAGATAACCTGGTATGTATGTGGTGTTCGCGCAATGATGAATTGACGTATCCAGCCATGCGGGCAAGTGTATTCTGTATGCTTCTGGCTTTCTGCATCTTGGTGTGATATTCTGACTACTCTTGGTCGGATGGTTGTGGTCAGGGATGCCCTTTGGATGGGGAGGGGCATCTCCCATTACACGACAGTTGGTACTCTGCCATAGTTTTTAAATACCGTGAATATTCGAGCCGAGAGTCTGCTGAACAGGCTGCTTCCCTGCCCACCACCAGCAGAGTGGGTGGGGGTGTTGCTGGGTGCGGGATGCCACGTCCTCTCTCACATCTGAAGATTGGCAGTCGACAGACGACAAGTGGAGTGTGAAATGGACAGGACCGGTGATGTCCGAGCTTGGTGCCTAGAGAGAGACGCGAGTTGGAGTGGGGGTGGTGATGCTAATGGATGGGGTGCATCTCGAAGTGGGGGTGGTCTCGCGATTTGAGGATTTGGAAGGATACACTGAGTTGTGCGGCCAAGACAAGGCTTCATCAAGCCTCTTCACTTCCATGCTATTTATTATATGTTCCACCCAACAGGAAGCATGGTCTGGGGCAGCCTCAGCTTCCGCTTGTGGTAGCTCTACAATTGTGGTAATAGAAGGAAGTGGGTGGGAATGGGAAGAGGTCAGGGGAACAACTTTTCCGTCCTTCCCCTTGGACAGCACAAACGAGAAGGTCTTCAGATACGACTTCCCAGATTGTGTAGACCCACTCTGAGGAGGGAGAGGGAGAGTACGTATCTCGCCATCGTCCTCAGCGTTAGTCATATGTTCGCCAGACTCCTGGCTTGGTAGGAGAGGGGTCGAACTGGCACCATGGTGCTCCGGACTAACGTCGGGAATACTTGTCTCCGTAGAGACATCTGCCTGGGTACCGGTGTCACGTGGAACACCCAGTTCGAGCTCTGCCACTGGGCCGTCACTGACACACGGTTTAAGTCGATCGAAGTGGATGACTGAGGTCAGGCCATCCGAGGCGCAGATACGGTAGGTCACGTCCGACTTCTTACCAACTACCACATAGTGGCCTTTCCACTGGAAACTCAGTTTACTTAGCACGTTTGCAGAACGTTGCGAATCGTGAAACCAAACCCATTTCCCCACGTCATACGGGTCTCCATGCACCCGCCGGTCATGATACATTTTCTGACGCCGGTGTGCAGCAGATAATGTTGCTCTCACCAGCTCATGTGTTTGTTATATCTGTTGCTGCATGATCTCTACATAGAGAGATGGTGAATTTTTCTCTCCTGGAATCCTGGGCATGGCCAGATCCAGGGGCAAGGCTAATTCACTGCCTAACATCAACAAAGCAGGGGTATAACCCATGCTGGAATGTATCGATGTGTGGTATGCCATGAGCACATATGGGAGTGGTAAATCCCCGTCCCGACAAGCAAGGTGTCTTTCCTTGGTGAGCATCTCCGCTAAGATATGGTTGAACCTTTCTACCATCCCGTCGTTGCGGGGGTGATACTGAGTCGTTCTTGTTTTGACGATATAAAACAATATGCAGAGCTCGGAGATCAGCCGGCTCTCAAAATTACATCCTTGGTCGGAGTGCAATTCATAGGGCATACCGAAGCGGCAGAACACATTGCTTTTTAGGACCTCCACTACTGTGGACGCCTCTTGGTCCGGCAAAGCAAATGCCTCTCCGCACTTCATAAACTAATCTTGTAATACGAAGATGTACTTGTTTCCTTCATCTGTCGTATTCAAGGATCTGAGCACATCAAGAGCCACTCAATGCCTTCACACTATCGTGTATCCTGATCCAATGGTATCTCTGTTTGATTCGTGTAATCATTCATTCGATGGCCACGTGTTCAGCGCTATCGTGTAGTTGTTGAAGAATAGCTTCACTAGCTTCACGATAATGCTCAGGGATAACTATCTGGTTATTAATGTAGAGAATGTTATCTTGCATATGGCACTCTTCAAACCTTTGATAGTAGTAGTTTGCCATCGCAGAAAGTGGTGTAACAGATTCATTAGGAGGACGTACCCCCTCCTGAATCCATGCGTATATACTTTGTGTTTATGCGTCTGTTGCTTGTTCGTGAGTGACTGTCTCTGTGTTCCACTCTGCGCTCCACAATTCGAGGAACACTAGAGATGGCTGTGTAGTATGTGCCATGGTGGTGGCCATTTCTTGTTCATCCTCGAGCCCGATTCTGCTCAAGTCATCAGCATTTCCATGCAGTCTATGAACATCATTGAAAGGGAAGGAAAGGGAAGCGATGTAGGTACCACAGTCACTAAGCAGTTAGCCTACGTCTAGCACTGCGCTGGTCCAGCAACCTTGCTGTCGTGTCGGCTTCCTCGCCGAAGTGCTCTCGATTCTTGTTTTCTGGCTCCTTTTATACTACTCGTGACGTTAGAGGCAGGACGCCCCAGCCAATCAGCAGGCGAGCAGTAGCCAATCAGCGTGCAGCTAGAAAGGGTGACGTGGCGATCACGTGATCAGCGCATTCCCCATCCACTTAATACATACAAGCGATTACGAAGTTCAAGCAATATTTTGAAAATATTTTAAGTGGGCCATTTGACGATAACTCCGCCATTTCTTGTCCGATTTTAAAAAGGTAAAAATTCCTCGTTTCATTCTGGTCCTGGTCCGTACCAAGAACGATGAGAATGGAGTAAATAATCAAGAAATTAACGAAGCACAATATGTCAAATTTCTCGGCGTCTATCTGGATAAAAGTTTAACCTGGGAGAAGCATATAGAAATAGTGAGATCCAAGGTAGCAAAGAACATAGGTATCATGTGCAGACTTAAGCCATATCTTCCCCCTAATATTCTAAAAGCTCTATATTGTACACTGATCCTTCCACATATCACATATTACAATGTAATATGTCCTTACACGCATAAAACTAAACTAGCACATCTAAAATCACTACAAAAGCAGGCAATCAAATTATTCGCACAGCCAGCAGAGGGCCAGGATGTCTTTAAAACCGAAAAAATGCTAAAACTTGAAGACATTGGAGCTGTCCAACTATACACTATCTTAAGGGACTACCATAATGGCAATCTACCCTCCTCATTATCAAACCTTTTTAGGAACAACTCCGATATACACTCGCACAACACACGAACTAAGAATAACTTACACCAAACCTATTACAGAACAATGACAGCTACACAAAAACCATCTCACCAAACAATACAACTCTGGAACAACACAGATATAAATATACGCACACAAATTCTAACACAAAGCTCTTTTAAACAAAATATTTTTAAAATAATCTTAGAAAGATACTAAAAATCCAAACCAATGACATGAATGCAGAAGTCACCACCATGGCAGTACAAAAACAAGTATGTACCCAGTTGCCAGGATAACAACTAGAATGTAAAATACACATCTGCAATGCAGTTGTGTATAATAATAATAATAATAATAATAATAATAATAATAATAATAATAATAATAATAATAATAATAATAATGCACCAAGAAATGTTGATACAAATTAGGCCGCATTGTTATACATGATAATAATAATAATAATAATAATAATAATAATAATAATAATAATAATAATAATAATAATAATAATGCTGCACCAAGAAATGTTGATACAAATTGGGCCGTTATTATATATAATAATAATAATAATAATAATAATGATAATAATAATAATAATAATAATAATAATAATAATAATATTAATAATATTGTAAACAAGATATGAATGTGTTTTCCCCCATTCCCATGTGTGTGTGTGGGGGGGGGGGGGGGTGGTGGGTGTGTGTGCGTGCGTGTGTGTTAATTTTCTATTGTCTTAAATGTATACATGTAAATATTATATTATCTTCACCCATGATCCAACTATTACTGAATTATATGTTTATTATATGTTAAATGTAAGGGGTCCACCGCTGTATAGGCTCAGCCTATGGTGGACTGCCTGTTGTGTAATTGTAAAATCTATGTGTTATATGAAAATAAATAATCTTGAATCTTGAATCTTGAATCTTGAGTGATTTAAAGAAATCACCAGTACCAACTCGGTACATTTTAAGCATACACTCTCTCCCAATACTGACACTCTGCCGCGTGCGCATGCGTACTGTGCGTTCGTACAGACGTAGCTATCTTAACGAAACCTCTTTCATAGGGATTTATACATGCATACTATCCTACCCAGGGGGGGGGGGGGAGGGGGGCGTGCTTGGAACGTACCCAGAACGGTCGTTCTGTACCCAGCCTAGCTGGGATGGTCCGTACCCGTCCGGCCGATCCGCGCTACAGTTACTCATCGATGTTTGGCTATAAAAGAGGTACATTACAACACATACTGGACCTTTCCAGAGTAATGACGTCATATGATGTCATAATCAGCGAAGCGGCCTGTGTGATTACGTCATAATCATTACATCATAAATGATTCTATACCGCCTGTCTCTAACTCTTAATAGTCCGACACGTTGTACATACAGATTGTATGTCTACTATTTAAGAAACATGCTGTTGAATAATTTTTTTAACTAATTTAACTGGGCGCTGTTGCTGACATAGGCAGCAACAACGCCCAGTCAAATTAGTTTCAAAATATTCAACAGCTTAACTGAATAGTTTTCTGGAAATTGATATTCAGTGAGTTCAGAGATCGATCGATCCCAACACGATCGAGGTGTGGGCGGAGCTTAGCTAGAGATGGGCGGGGAAAAGCTAAAAATAGCAAACGCTCAACACAAACTCTCCTTACTTAAAGGTCTAAAATATATTCTAGACCGTAAATGTCTCGAGATCATGTACAAAACATTTATTAGACCATGGTTAGAATATGCAGATGTTGTGTGGGATAATATTCCACAATATCTTGTAATTCGGCTAGAGGATATCCAAAAAGATGGTCTCAGAACGGTATGTGGAATGACACGTAGTGCGAGCACTGAAGACCTGTACTTAGAAAGAGGCATCGAAACCTTGTCAATCAGACGTGAATTTCATAGATTATCTATGCTATTTAAAATTATTAACGGGATGACCTGTGAGGTTCTGGCCAACCATCTTCCCACACTATCCCAAGTACGAAATCCTTACAATATCCGTCATCCAAATTTCTTCACTCCATTCCGCTGCCGTACTGAGCTCTTCTATGGATCCTTTTTCCCAGCAACGATCCGCACCTGGAATATGCTTCCTGTGCCGGTGAGAGATTCTGTCACTCTTCTAGAATTTAAAAGCAAACTCAAGGCTATGCCATCCATACGACAACCCCCTGAGTGGTATTACGTAGGCCCGAGGTTTGCCAACATAATGCTATGCAGGCTCCGAAATGGTTGTAGTTCTTTAAACCGACATCTATTTGACAACTTTCTGTCGGAATCTGCCAGTTGTTCTTGTGGGCACAATGATGAATCTACAAACCACTACCTCTTACATTGTGCCCTTTTTAACGAGCAAAGAGTCGTTTTCCAAAATCAGCTTGCCTTGAACGATATTTCTCTTGCTAATCGTACGGTCAACCAGCTTCTATACGGGACTTACACTACCAACTTGGAAATGAACAAACTGATCTGTAATACGGTATGTCAATACATAATTAACACCAACCGCTTTCAGTAGCTTCCTGTTTGCGAACTTATAGTTTAATGGGTAAATGGACAGCAGCCCAACACGTACAGGTCGGGGCGAAGGCAGCACCTAGAGCTCACCTCTGCTATTCTTCCATTTGATCTTATTCCTCGCTCTCTCTATCTCTCACCCTCTCCCCCCCCCCCTTTCCCCCTCTCCCTTTCTATCTCGGTCTTTCTTCCTACTCTCCCCCACCTCATACTCAACATTCACATACTTATGCACACCAGTAGACTACAATTAATTAAACTATTATGATTTGCCGCCATTTTGTTGTAAAAAAGTTGTGAATAATCTCTATGTGTATGGGAGACACGGGCATAAGACTCTAAGTCTTATCGTGCTTCCATCTGAACAAATAAATCACGTTTAAACCAAAGCTAAAAATGGAAAAGTCCATTAGATGGTGAACTCACTTTTGTGCCGTATGGTGATGGGTGAATGGACTAATTTAAAAACATACTGTGATCTTTCGTGACACCATTTAAGGTGTGGGTCTTAGCCACGTTAACCAGCAATTGCTTGGTAGTCGACTAATGCTACTTAGATCTTTTGAATTTTAACCATGTTAGCCAGCAATGGACCTTTCAAGTTTATACATCTATGGTCTGACGTCATATGATGTCATAATACGTAAGGTGTACCGTGACGTCATAATCAATTACTGAATGACTCGATTTAGTCCGTCTTAAACGCATAATAGTCCGACAGGTTGTACGAATTGTAGGTCTTTGCTATGTAATAGCCATGCTCGATGTTGCTGCCATGGGCAGCACCAGCACCCAGGCAAATTAGTTTCAAAATATTCAACAGCTTACTTGAATAGTTTTATGGAAAATGGAAAATGATAGTCACGGAGTTCAGGGATCGATCGTCTCCAACACCAGCGAGGTGTGGGTTGAGCTTAGTTAGAAATGGGCGGGGCATAGCTGATGGACGTTTTACTGTAGATAGACGTTTTGCATCTTAGCCACGTTAGCTAGCAATGGACCTTTCCAGTTTTTGCTAAGCCCCGCCCACCTCCAGCTAAGCTCCGCCATAACTCGCTCGTGTTGGGATCGATCGATCCATGAACTTCCTGAATATCAATTTTCAGAAAACTATACATACTAGCTATTGCTAATGGCAGCAACAGCGTCCAGTCAAATTAGTTTCAAAATATTCAGCAGAATCTTTATTAAATATTAATGACATACAATTCTTACAACAACGTTTAGTCCGTTACATTGTAAGATTATGTGTGAAGGCAATAATTCTGATGAACGTATGCAGAATTTGGGCAGCAGTTAAGGATACATATGTTTTGCCACTGTAGCTCACAGGGGTACGTGCTGGTCCGCTATGAAGTATCCGTCCGTCGCACTGCAAGTACACGACGAACGGGGCAGCTGGTTAGCTGTGGAGCTCGGGGTTGCGGATCCCGTATGACGTTGCTCCGCAGAGTAAAAAAACAGCTCCTAAGGCTGGTGGAACACATTTGTTCCGGTGGGGCCGTGCGACCATTGCCGCTGAGATTAAACCACACGGTGTCGTCCCAACTATTCGTGTCACCGGTATGTCTATCCATACTAATTTAGAAATATGGAACAAGTGATAATTAAACAGTAAGAATATTAATATACTATACAAACAGGTGAATCGTTTGACAGTAAATGAGCACACAATAATACACAATATAGAGCTAGCTGGTGTTCTTTCCACGTGGCTTCGCCGGAGATACCACACAGATCCTTAAATCTGCAGAGGTACCCTTGTAAGAGAGAATGGCCACGAGATCACTGGTTAGTTTAATATAAAATAGTATACGCCTAACACACATGAAGAGAATCACCTTGCTGTGAGAGGAAAGTGCCTCACGCGGGCCTCCATCACCGACGATGTTGCTGTTGGTGTGAGAGGAAGATGCCTCACGCATGCCTCCATCACATGATATCTCACGGTTGCGAGAGGCAAGTGCCTCGCACGGGCCTCTGTCACAAGAAGATGCCTTCAACGCTGAAGCGGAGGAAAGGAACTGGCAAAAAGGGCCACTCCTTTGTTCAACAGAAAATGCTACGGGCAGATAAGTCCTGGTGAAGATACAGTTATGGTGTTGCATGCTGGTTTACGTGAAGGCGAGAAAAACGATTTCTGAAGAATTCACGGGTCACCGTCTTATCTAGTTTCAAAGATACTGTATTGGTAGATGCCGCTTTATTTGTGCGGGCCTTCTGCTAATCCTAACCTACCATTTAGGTGTTAGTAACGTAAACAAACTTTGGCCGCAAGTGGCAGGAAATTACTACCTAACTTTGTATACATTTATCCATTGGGCACAGATGTCGGCTTCCCGTAGGTCGCCCCGCATAGCATCTACCTCCAAGAGATAGCATGCATACATGCCATGAGACAAAGCTCCCAAATCAAATAATGATCCGGTTACCTGGCCCGTGACCACATATAACATCACAAGAACAATTCGACAGTTCACAAAAGCAAGTATTAAAAAGCACCATGTCGTTCATGGTTGGGATGGAGAGACGGATATCCATTGCCGGCATCCTTCCCGTATGGGCGTGAAGTGCTCCAAGGCTCCATCCAGACGCTGCTCTGAGTTCGATGAAGATCTGTGGCTCGTCCTTCTCCATGTGTTGCGGAGCTAACTTTTGACCTGTCGTTAGGTTTATTTCCATGTTGCCCAGAGATGCACTGCAGGCCGGTTTTTCCTAAACAGTAAACATATCCTAACCAAATATTATTATTATTTCGCAATGCATCCTACCATGGCAGGGGAGCTAGCTATTAAGTATCAGAAGATACAAGGGATGTGTATGTGAATCGACACTTTGACTATCACCGCTCGGAAACCTCCGATAGTTTCCCAAGGTCGGATCCTGTCAACATGTCAATGGGAATCTAACAAGTAATAAGCCATTACGGCTGGTGGCGCGTAGAAAGAGACAAGAACTCAATAGTTATATGAGGGCTTATAGGTCACTTGGCCAATTTTACACAACCTTGCCGGAGTATGAGGCTACAAATTCATAACTACCAGAAAAGAGGCGTACACTATATGTCTCTACACGGAGAAATTGTCCCTAACCGCTATAAACCTATCCTATCGAGCTAAAGAGTAAGGTTAGTCAGTAACATGCCGGGCTCAAACAATTAGAGCACGGTCAGCAACATCAGTGTAAAATTGATGATGGCAGGAGTAAAGTGATGCAGATAAAAGTGTAGCTGTTTAGTATTTCCTAGCGTACTGCGGTCCAGAGTTTTTACAAATAAACAATATATACCAACTGGATGACTACTTTCCATATGCACAACTAACCAATATATATAACACAGAAGAAACAATGATTACTACGACAATGGTAGAAAGTTTCCCAGGTCGCAGGACCTTACGGTGCGGCTAGTTGAAAGCACCTACAGTAAACAAGGATAATATGCGCAGTATGAACAGGAAATTATAATAACACGGTCTTAGGACCGGTATGGTACCTATAAGTCATCAGTACCTTTATTGATAATTAAATATATATTAATCACAGAACAGTAATATAGTTATTCGAGTACCTAATAGTCATTGGTACAACCAGCTACTAAATGTTACTGAAATTGATGTGCTAGCATGTTTGTAGCGCGAGCTGACACATTCTTTGAAGACGGGAAGGATTTCCACAGGCATATTTCCGCAGCTGATTTCCACAGGCAGGTCTCCGCAGGATGACTCCTCCGGACAGGGTAGATACGGTACAGCCTCAGGACAGTGAAGCAGAGCAGTGAAGTAAAGTCTATTAGATAATCTCTATAACTGATACATAATCAGACTTTTCTGTCCGGCGACGGAGGTGAGAAAGTCAAGAGTAACCCATTAACAGGGAGGGCTAATTATTCGTATAATTAATGCTCGCACATTAAAGGCACATGATGTGGGGTATGTCACATAGCTCTTGCAGCGCACCGGGCAAAGTTCACCAGGCTGCGGTCACAAAGTTAAATTAATCACACACGACATGCAGTGCGGAGATTGAAGTCCACTTTTTCAGCGTGGTTGGCAGATCCGGCAAGTCGTCCACCAAGAATCACCGTAGCTCTACATTCCGTAGAATCACATCACGGGCCGTAAGGGCCCTTTTCCGCAGAATTGTTCCCTTCAGAAAAGTCTGGATGCAGGAACCATAACTTTAGGTATTTTTGCTTCTGGATGGGCGTCCAGGAGCATCCAAAATTCGATGATGCGGAAAGTCCGAGAACTGTTTTCCGGTATGGGTGAGCTGAAAGCTGCTAGGAACTGCGGTGATGTTCTGTATCTTCTGTCGGTGTTCCGGTCCACTCGTCTAGTCCCGCACTTAGGGCCAGTTCTCCAGATGGATCGGCTTCCATGCCGACGATGCTCCTGATCCTCGAAATTTCACCCCTTTTATACTTGCTGTGACGTCAGAGATGAGTGCCTCAACCAATCAGCGGCAGAGCGCCAGCCAATCAGCGTGCTGCTATAATAGTGACGTGGCTATCACGTGTACAAAACAATCTATATTTAGTTAAATATATACACGCGATTACGACGTTAAGGCAATATTCTAAGTATAATTTAGCGGGGAGCTTCGACGATAACTCGGCCATTTCTTAACTGATTTTAAAACTGTAAAAGTACTGTAATCCTCGTCTCATTCCGGTCCTGATTGGTACCAAGAATGACGAGAACGGTGCAGAATTAAGAAATTATGAGTACCGACTCGGTACACTATAGATATGCACTCGCTTCCAATCTCGACACACCCGTCATCAGGGAAGCATTGACGTGTGCGCATGCGCACTACGCGTCTTAACGGGCAAAAATACCTCTTGTATAGGGCTTACATACACTTATTGCTCTACCCAGGGTGTGTGCTTCAGAACGAATCCGGCACGCCTGGTCCGTACCCAGCCTTTCTGCGACGTCCAGTACCCGTCCGGTCGATCCGTGCTACACCACTGATCAGGTGGTAGCTGACAAGTAATCGGTGGCGACATAGGCAATCTCCTTCACTGCTCGTTGCCTCTCTCCACCCAGGAGTATAAATGGGTAACAGTGCAAAACTGGGGATGTTACCAATAATAGACTGAAATAAAATCAGCCTAGATAGAGCGTGAATGGGACCTGGAATCAGGGACTCGATAGACGCCAATCGAACCAATAACTTCTTTTGTTACTGGTCACATACATTACACACTGTATGCCTTCGTCTATCTCAGAACGATGGAAAATTGTATGAAGAAATCCTGGCGAGATTTCTAAATGGGGAACACGTTCAACGTCAATAGGACTATTGTATGGAATGTGGACGTATATATTCATATAGACAACTTGTATGCGCTATGGACATGGGTCAGATAGTCACGTTGGAATAACATTGAATGCGAAACCTGCCCGTCGTTGGGCATTATGCCTACATATCTGTAGTATATTTATGACGGGTAAGCTAGATTTGAAAGACATAGCACCAGTAGAGGTAGCTACCCACACAGAGGAGATGCCATTAATTTAAGGAGTAAACATTATAGAACTCACAGGCACGTCATCAGCGAAAGACTAACACAGGACTGTAATCCTTTGAATGCCGCAGACCACCCACTTATTGTGAATATAGTTTCATGGCTGTATATGACCAGCTCTGGTAAGTGTAAATGAGTATTAAGCGAGGTGAGATGGCCTGAAGATTTAAACCCATCTCCGAAGAACAGAGTTCTTACAACGAGAGGGTGAAAACTGCAGCGTCCGTGGAAGCGTTCGAATCTGGAATTATTTTCACGCATGTCACTCATGAACTCTCCAGATGTCGATGTGAGGACCATAATCACCTGTCAACTAGCATCAGTTCTGACCTCAATGTTTGAGGGAAAATACGCATTGCTAATGCCAAATAACCATTGAAGAATCAACCTGCAAGTAGAACAGTTAGTCCTTGCAGCTATGCCACCTAATGCCATTGTCATAGGTGGATGTTCATCATTTGTGTCAGTCATTGACCATTCAATGGCAGTGTCAAAGAACTTGTTATGAATTTTGTGAAATATGTCATCGAAAAACTGAGAAACGGCGTCATAGTGAACATGATCTTCAACTCACCTCTCTCACCTCAGTAGGTTGTGCTTACTGCCACAATATAGGGCACGGTTAGTTGATATGATATGTGGTGAACCTCTGTCCACAGTAAAAGAGTTAACTATTCCTAAAAATATGTTCCTTAATGAAAAATCATGCATACCTACAGACATTTGCAAAGGCATGGCAATACAGAGACATGATTTGAAGACAATGCACGAGGAGGCAGGTGTCGTAATTTCTTAGCAAGTGTTATCATTGGCAAGTATTGCGTGTGACACCATCAATGTTACCAGTAATGGCACAGATGTGTTCGTGAGGTTAGTGTACGACTATGCAGAGAAAAAGCTAACCATCACAGTTCTGATGAAACCCACGAGTCACGGACGTTTGTCAGTTAATATCGGTGCCACAGTCTCCAGACACAGTGGGCACAGATATATCGCTTCACAGCTGCTTTCAAACTATGCAGTCACTAAATGTGATACGATGTTCGCGGTTGTGAAGGCACTTGAAACTAGAAAAGAATTGAACAACTCCGGAGATCCATTGGCTAAAATGGAAGATGTAATTTCGGAAACAACAAATTAATTTCAACTTGATATGAACAGAAGGGTGAACTCAGTGAAGCAATGCCGGATATACGCTACAATGTGGGGGTTTCAAAGACAGGCCGAAGAGGTGTGTCTTTATTGCCAAACGTTAAAAAAACCCTTTACCAGCGACCACAGGGGCCTTCAATGAAAGCACAAAGCGGACTCATTTTCAGGCATGCATCTGGATACAGAACCTTCCAACCTAGATTCAGCGAACCTTCGGTGGGCAAAGAAGGAACTTGCTAAATCCCTCCGTGCAGTCTCCCCGCAGCAGGCTGTACGGGTGCATCGCCGGAAGTAGTCAAAATGATCCAGTGCTCTTGTAGCAGTGGTCATCCTTGCCCATCCCTCAGACGTGGGCATGCAGCCGCTCAACTTTCTTGCTCTGTGTTTGCCAATGTAATGGACCTGACCTCGCTGTATCGTATACTAACCATTCAGGTGACAGAATTTGCCACCCATAATCCATCCCTGGAATTGTAGCTTTTTCTCATGCCGACAACGAAAGATATTCAGTATTTAGTAACTATTGATACATTTGTATAGCCTTTCATGGCTGTCATGATTTACTTTTCAACAAATCAGAAAAACTTAGCGTGCCTGCCTCGGTATATGCTCTCGGGCATAGAGGTATCATCTATAGTTTGGGCATGCAGTGTAAAAGCAACCATACAGGTAAATTGTCGAATATTTTGAAACAAACTAATTTGAAGTTGTTGTTGCCATATGCAGCAACAACTTCTAGTTAAATTAGTTTCAAAATATTCTACGAGATGATTATTATATACTAAGGAATGCAATCCGTTGGCACTTACATGACATCATACACTATCGCTTTCAGAGGAGACAAAATGGTGGCGTTCACTGTTAAATATTTACGCGACATTTCAAAGCAGATAATTGTGATACAGATAAGAGAATGTGACGAGATATGAACGATATGGAATCTATAAACCATAACCTGGCAGTGCACTTCAACATTTGAAATGAGATTAGCATCCCTTTAAAACAAATGGCAAAGGCCAGTATAGCAATAAATGACGATGCTAATGGCGACGAGGCCCAAGACGAAGCTGTGGATGGTGATTTATCGTTTACCAATACGTCATAATTGGAATGTTTAGACATTTCGGACAGAATACTATAGAACTAGGCATTACTATCATCAAAATATTCTACATCTGAAGCGAAAAATATGTTTTCCATTTCGTTGTTAAAAACTGGTATTAAAGTCAGTGCCCATCTTGGATTTCCCAAGCGTCCAACCATTGTGCAGGTATACGATTTGACTTCCTTGATTGAACCTTCCCAATTTATCAATCCATTATATGACGTCATAATGAACTACGTGACGTATATGATGACGTCATAATCATTACGTCATGAGTGACTCGATTTAGTCCGTCTTGTACTGATTGTATGGCTTTACTATTTAATAAACATCCTGTTGAATATTTTGAAACTAATTTGACTGGGCGCTGTTGCTGCCATAGGCAACAACAGCACCCTGTCAAATTAGTTTCAAAATATTCAACAGCTTACCTGTACAGGCTTCTGGAAATTGATAGTCACTGAGTTCAGGGATAGATCGATCCCAAGACGAGCGAGGTGTGGATGGAGCTTAGTTAGAATTGGGCAGGGCATAGCTAAAACTGGAAAGACCCATTGAAAGTATATAGTTCAAAACTTAGTTGATTTAAATACTCAATATATGTGCTGATATATGCGTCTTTTAGCATTTACGGTCGAACGGCAGCCATCTTGGCGGCCATCTTGGATTTCCATATTAAGCAAGCATTCAATCATCGTGCTAACTGACTTCCTTGAATTGAAAAGGCTATAGTTCAAAACTTATTGGATTTAAATACTCAATGTATATACTGCTATATTCGTCTTTTAATATTTACGGTTGAAGGACGGCCATCTTGGATTTCTCAAGATTCCTCAAGGTTGACAGGGTTGCTCCCGCTGAACTATCAAAATGAAGGAAACGGGTCAACAATGGTGCAGATATTGAACGCATATATAACTCAAACCTGTTGATTCTGCACAGACAGAGCGATAGACGGATATAGACAGAATGTTGGACAGACGGGTTTCGGGCATGGTTGGCTTGAGTGTGAAGGAGGGTGGGTTTGAAGGCTAGATGGGCGTGATGAGCCTGAGCTCAACTGACGAATCACGCGAGCGAATAAATAAATATAAGCTTTAACTCACTGACACTCAAGCCGGCCAAAATCCACTTTTGCAGTGGTCTTGAGAGATGTCCATTTGCAGACCAAAAGAAAACCATTTATTTGAAAACGTTTCACTGGAATGACTGGCTCAATAACCGAGACAGTCATCCCAATGATGAATTTTCAAAAATAGTCTTCTCTTGGCCTTCAAATGAACACTTGCTTTCAGAGAATTGAAATTGTTTAAAACAAGCTTCAGGGTTAAAGGGTTAATTATTCTAGATGGTCGGTCATAAAACATGTACAATGCGACCACCTCGTCGGACGTTTGACCACGAAAACCATATCTAATAATATGTAGCTTGTATTAACCATATGAACCCGGTGGTAGTATACTCTAAACTTGTAATTAATCGAGCCAGTCATTTCAGGGGTAAATTTTCAAAAAAGAATTTCTCTCGGCCTGCAAATATGCATTCAATGAGCAATTTAAAAAAATCAAATTTAGCCATTGAAGGGTTAAACTGCGAACTCGGTTCGCGCTCCAGTGGCGGACTACGTCATCGTCTTGGGAAACATGGCCAATCTCGCTAGTCTCTACCCACTTTTTACGGGAGTTCTCAGAAATCTCGATTTCAAGGCAATTACACAGCTAAGCTGTTGAATAATTTAAAACTAATTTGACTGGGGCTCTTGCTACCATAGGCTGTTGCCACATATGGTAGCAACAGCTGTCAAGTTAGTTTCAAAATATTCAACAGAATGTTTATTAAATTGTAAGTTCACAAAATATAATTCATAGTCCCTAGGGCCGACACTACCGATAAACTTTTCGCTTTTCATGACAGCTCTATAGGTTGATACGTCATTGCGATTGCGAAGCCGTCTAACGCGTGATGTTTTTGGTTATAACGTCGTATACTTGAGTGACAGAGCAGTTCGCAATTCCAATACAGGAATCAAGTATATCGATCAATCATATGACGTCATAACCAACAACGTCACGTGTAGACTGACGTCATAATCAATTACGTCATGAATGACGCGATTTAGTCCGTCATACACGCTTAATAATTCGTCGTTATACGAATTGTATGTCGCTTCTATTTAATAAACATTCTGTTGAATATTTTGAAACTAGTTTGACTGGGCGCTGTTGCTGTCATAGGCAGCAACAGCGCCCAGTCAAATTAGATTCAAAGTCTGCTACAGCGTACCTGTATATTTTTCTGAAAATTAAGATTCAGATAGTTCCGGGGTCGGTTGATCCCAATACGGGCAAAGCATGGGTGGAGCTTAGCTAGAGACGGGCGTGGTATAACTAAAACTGGATTCCTCTATGGGTTATGACGTCAGATACTTGAGTGGCCTTGCGTTCCGTGGAAAAACGTTTCAAACCGTTTTGCTAATCTGCAAACTATAGACAATCTGCTGCTTTCGCATTAATTACATCATCTAATATACAAAACGAGAAAAGCCGATTTTGTGGAAAGCAAGGCAGTTCTCAATTCCAATTCCACAACCAAATAGTTAATAGTTCAACAACATAATGGTTATCTCTCCTGCATCAACAGCGCATCAAAGCGTTTAAAATGCTACGTATATCAATTACCCATTTAATGGTAAAAGATTTTCAAGAAAATATTTTTTTTTACTGAAATTTACCAAAATAGCTTTCTGTTGTTTTGTAGTTGCAGGGACCAGCTTGATCATAAAAGGGCAAGTGGTCAAGAAAATTAAAATATGTCCATTTTAGGGCAAGAGCAGACAATATTTTGAAAATGTCCAGTGAAATGACTGGCTCCGCTTTCGAGCTATCCTTTCCAGTGGTAAATGTTCTTCTTCTTCTTCTTTTCGTTCGCTGATCATACCGCCAGTCCTGTAAGTGACTATCGACACGATCATAAGCGTTAAGTGCGTGGATCCATGGTTTATTAGAGTGCGCCGTGCGGCCTGGAACCTCTGTCCTCAGCACTCGAGGTTTCTGTCAGGGTTACCTCACCCTTACCTCCTTTAGTCGCCTCTTACAACACGCAGAGGATACGGAAGGTGTATTCTAAGCCCCACCTACAGGGCAGGGTGGTAAATGTTCGAAAATATTCTTCTCCAGACCTGCAAATTGGCATTCCTAAATATAACTGGCGATGTCGTTTTGACCATTGTATGGGTAAGTTAAAGTAGGAGGGGATTGATGGGTTGACAATTCCAAACCCTAGTAGGTACTGTTAACACTGGGTGAATCCACTTTTAGCTATGCCCTACCCATCTCTAGCTAAGCTCCACCCATACCTCGCTCGTGTTAGGATCTATCGATCCCTGAACTCCCTGGATCTCAATTTCCACAAAACTATACAGGTAAGCTGTTGAATATTTTGAAACTAATTTGAAGGGGTGGTGTTGCTGCCTATAGCACCTATGGCAGCAACAGCGCCCAGTCAAATTAGTTTCAAAGTATTCGACAGAATATTTATTAAATAGTACAACGTGTCGGACTAGTAAGCGGTTTAGACGGTCTAAATCGAGTCATTCATGATATAATTGATTATGATGTCATCATACACGTCACTTAGTTGATTATTACGTCATATGATGATGGATAAACTGAAAAAGGTCCATTCCATTCCCATACAAGGGGAGCTACGAATTTCACAATCTAGTTAAGGGGATGCTTTATAACTTTCCACATTTTAGCAGAGATGTGACTCGATTTATTAGTCTGCGTGTATGCAGACTATTGTTCTAACAACGGTTCTTTCTTTATTATTTATTTTCCCGGTCCAGTTTTTTGTGAACGCTTCTTTTTTTGGGCTATCATCGCCTAACTTGAGATACTTCTAGAACCCCATAAGCCTTGTATTGTTATTCACCAGAATTTTCTTCCAATGTATGGTTTCTGAGAAGTCCGCTTTTCCGTGGCCAACATGGCTGATAGGAAATGTATGGGAGTAATATTCGGATAGCGACTGCTCGTTGGGATTTTCCCAGATTATCTTGAGATTATATACTTCTAACGGCTGTTAACAAGCATGGTGACGCAAAATATTTCTTCGGCCCAGGTACCAGATTTTGGGAATCTCTAGAATTCATATTTCTAGGGCTCGCACATTGGTGAAATTTTGCTCATTAGCGATCCTTTCAGAAATCCGCATTTATGTGCCTGAATTGTCCCATAAGAAATGTATGGGGCGATATTCAGACAGCGACTGCTCCTGGGGTAAAAACCCTAGGAGCAGTCGCTTTCTGAATATCGCCCCATACATTTCTAGTGGGACAAATTGGGCACGGAAATGCGGAAATGCGATCATCATGAAACTTAGCAAATTTCTACTGCCTGCTAACCCGCACACTGACACAAAAGATGTCATCGATCCATTGCCAATTTTTTTCAGAAAATGCGCCATAAGTACAATTTTTGGAATCACTATAATTAATATTCTTAAGGATGCCAGAGAGTTTGCTACTAATGATTAATACAATAAAATTCTGAGCGAGCATATTAACCTATCTGTTATAGGAAATATGCGCATTAATTGTCCTCAATTTCCGTGATTTTCCTGTAAATGACACAATTGTGCACACAATCTTGTGCTGTTTATTTTATCTAATTTGTAGCTAAATTTCGATTCAGACAATGGTTACAGAACTCCGATATCACGAAGCGCTCATGAGATAGGATTTTTGTATCGCAAACCAAATCTTCCATAGAAAATATATGGGAAATGTATTTGCTGATAAATGTTGTAATTAATGGTAGGTTTGTCTAAATATTTTATTTATGCGAATCCTGCCATCCATCCATCATAAGACGTCATAATGAGCTACGTGACCTGTAGAATGACGTCATAATCATGACGTCGTGAATGACTCGATTTAATAGTTCGACACGTACGAATTATATGCCTTTGCTATTTAATATACGTGCCATAGGCAGCAACAGCAACCAGTTAAATTAGTTTTAAAATATTCAACAGGTTACCTGTATGTATGTATGATTACTGTATTCTGCGGCTGTAGTAGTAGAAACATCCTACAGCTGCAATTAGTCCTTCTTCGCTTTTGTTCACTGTGGCTTGTCCTCAGCCAAAATCCTTAGCTTCTTGAGGTCCGTTCTTGACTTGACGGTACCGAGTCCTGCTTTCTTTAGGTCACCTCGTAGCGCGCTTAGCAGATTTATGCAATGACGCTCCGAGTAGGGTGAATTCTAAGGCCCTTTGAGCTGGTGTGTCTTCGGGCATCCTTAGCACATGGCCAAACATGGACCATCTTTGCTGAGTGTCTTTCGCAGACAGCAGCGACGTATTAGACATCTTGTATAGTGCCTCATTGGAAATTATGCTGTCTGGCCATCGGTGTCCAGTGATGGTGCGTAGGTGTTTGTGGTAGCAGGCATCGAGTTTGTCTAGAGCTGCCTTTAGAGCTGGCGAGCTGCTACAGTTATACAGCATGAACCTTACGCGGGTTGCATTATATAAACGTATGTCTTTTCTCAAGGGCATCTTTGATCTACGAATGCATAGCTCCCAGAAGGACTGGAAAGTTATGTTCCCCATGAGGCAGCGTGCATCAATGTCAGCAGTACTGCAAAGCAGTGAGCCCAGGATCTTACTTTTCCTCCATAGTTCGTCATTTTCTTTAGTTTCATGTTTTGTAGATAGGTATATGTGGGTGAACTCTGTTTTGGATTCATTCATAAAGAGATTCTCAATTTTTACTTTGCTTGCAGCTATTGTGAGAAGTTTGTCAAGGGATTCCTTTTCCTTGCCTATGAAGTCCACATCGTGGGCATATTCCATCTCTAGCGGCATACCCAGTATTGGCACTCGGGGATTTGGTCTCGTGGAACTTTCCCACACGGATTTCAATGCAGCAGCAAGGTAACACGTGAAAAGCACAGGGGATAGACCATCTCCCTGTGGAGAGCCGTTTGATGTCTCAAACACGACAGACTTCACTGACTTGACTCGTACTATCAGCTTGGTGTCTGCCAGCAGTAGTCTCACTAGTCGTAGCTCATCTTTATTGTATCTGGCCTGACGTAGTACATCTAAGATCTTTGAGTGTTTAATTGTGTCGAAGGCTCGTGACATGCCAATGCCCATTTTATGGAAATCCCAGTGTTTGGGCATGACTACCGACACAAGCATACATTGAGCCCATACAATATCTGCGCAGCTTCGTCCACGTTTAAAGTCATTTTGACATGATCAGGTGAGGTCATCGATCTTGCTTCGGATGCGGCATAGAGTAACATTGATAGGATTTTCCGCATGCTGTTTAGGAGCACAATGGGCCGCAGATTGGCTGGGGCCAGGTGGCTTCTTGGCCTAGGGTAGTGCGATAAGGGGGCCTTGGTCTACAGCGACGATGGGAAGGTGGTGCATAAAAGCTGAATTGATTAGATGTGTGATCGGTTTTGACATAATGTCACTTGCCTATTTGAATAGTTCATTGGTCATGCCATCAGGTCCAGATGCACGTCCATTTTCAGTGCTTTAAGTGCCTTATCACCTTTTCCTGTTTTAATTGGTGTTATTAATGGCCTGGGGTCTCATGAAAACTGGTGCAAGGGCTTGTCATCTTGGTCAGTGAACTGTTCCTTGAACCATTCTCGAATCGCCTCAGATTACCTGTATAATCTGGAAATTGATAGTTAGGGAAATCAGGGATCGATCGATCCCAACACGCCCAAAGCATGAGCGGAGCTTGGCTAAGATGGGTGTGGCATAGCTAAAAGTGCATTCCTTCGTTCTTAACAGTAGCTGCTAGGTTTTGGTGTGGGTGGAGCTTAACTAGGAGTGACCGGGGAATGTCTAAAACTGATCCATTGTATCTATCCGATACTGAGCGAAACTTTCTTTCAGACACATTTCCCAGAATTCCGACATCATAAATGGTTTATGAGATATTGTGATTGTTGTATCACAAACTAAACATTATGTAGGCAATTATTAATAGGAAATTATAACCCACATTTCTAATGCAAGGACAGAATAAAATCATACCTTATGTTCAGAGTCAAGCAGGGTTGTGAATTTGTCTGAACATAGCTAGGGAGTATCCCCCACAATGGCGCCAGTAGTGATCACTGAAGCTATACCAGAGGCAAAACATCAACACTCATCACTGTATGTCACAACTATCGATGCTCAGAAAACCTGTGATGTTGTTAGTCATGTCTCACTAATCAGAAAGTACTACAACTATGGGCTTTGTGGCACCTGGCTCCGTATGAAGATACTCTCATATCAAGACTTTTACACCAGAAAATGATCCTACAATCAAATTAGCAATCCCTTCGAAATCAGACAAGGCGCCAGGCAAGGTGGTGTTACCGGTTGTTGTGACTATAAGGTCTACATAAATGATCCTCTAATCATACCCGGTCTCTTAAACCCAGGCTTTAAGATAGGCACAATAGATCTGGACAGGGTCGCGTGTGCTTGCGATATTGCTCTTCTGACAGACTCTTTTAGTCGTATCCAGCTCAATCTAAAAACAGTCGAGAACTACGCACACACTCCATCCTAAGAAGACAACTATATCAATTTTAACTCAAGCATTCCAGCTGAATTCTGGAACGACATGCAATGCTGGAAGATCGCTAACTTGACAGTTCCAGAATCTGATGAGTTTAAAGACTTATGTATCAGCAGAAGTATCACTATCACACCACAAATTTCATCTATTGTCCACGATAGAATCAGCCAAGGACGTCGTACCCTATACATGATGATGGGAGCAGAACTTCGTGGACTGAACGGCTTTCCTCCTCCACTGGTATAATACGTTATATAGAACATATGTCTTACCATGTTATGCACACGGCTTAGAGTCGGTATGGATAAATCAGAATGAACTAAAAGCCCTGGAAATTTTCAACCGAACCACATTACGATATATCCAGCATCTCCCAAAGACTTGTGCAAGTTCGGCCGTATACCTTCTTCTTCGAGGCTGAGATCGATGCGTGGCACCTCACACTGTTTGATGCTATTCCCATCACGAAAGGTTCTACCATCGCAAACCTAGCCAAGAGACAGCTGAAGAGTTGGTTATGCATTGTTGAAATGTTGTTCAAAAGGTATGATCTTGGTAGCCCATTACAGCTCCTGGAGATGTCTATAGACAAAGCAGCTCGGACCACAAAATTATGCGCAAGAATCAACTCTTTTTGCACCCGGAGGCACACGCCAAACCCTCGCCTAAACATCTGAATCTGGACAACTGCAAGATTGAAGTAACACACAGTGTATGAACAATAACAGACTTGGACACATGCTAATGAGAGGGGATGAGACAATGGCCCTTTCCAGTTCATCTATCTATCACATGACGTCATAATCAACTACGTGACGCGTAGGATGACATCATAATCAATTACAGCATGGATGACTCGATTTAGTCTTCCTAACCACGTAATAGGCAGACACATTGTACGAATTGTATGTCTTTACTATTTAATAAACATTCTGTCGAATATTTCAAAACCAATTTGAGTGGGCACTGTTGCTGCCATAGGCAGCAACAGTACCCAGTCAAATTAGTTTCAAAATATTCAACAGCTTACCTGTATAGTTTTCTGGAAATTGTTAGTCGTGGATTTCAGGGTGTGTGGAGCTTAGCTAGTGATGAGCGTGGCATGGCTAAAACTGGAAAGGTCCAGAAAGGTCCATGGCTTTGAGATCAAAAGGTCAAAGGTCATGCTGAATGATAAGTGTATTGTGACGCCTTCTATATTTATTATGTATCTGAAATCGAGCTTCATAGTTTATAGCAGTCATAAAATCGAGCTTCATCGTTGCTCGGCAAACACATTTCTGATTAATATTTGTATCACAAGCCAAATCTACCATAGGAAATATATTGGAAATTGATTTGCTGATAAATCATAGATCGCGGACGATCATCTTCAAACTTGGGATCCATCTAGCTTTATGCTATTCTAGTGAAAACAACGTCAATCATCCCGCAGACATACGCCAGATTTCCATGTCAAAAGTAGTAGTATATCACCACGGTCGGGGCGACGCTAGATATATAAGATTAACTTCACTCTTATTATTATTATTATTATTATTATTATTATTATTATTATTATTATTATTAAGAATATTGAGAGATGGAGAAGGCGTCGGGAGTGGAAATTGAGACAGGCCGCAAACCCATGGGCACTCGTGGAACCTATAGAGGACGGACCAACGTGGACAGGTGAGGATACAATGAATGGTGAAACAATGGAAATGTCCAGACAGAACGAGAAATAGGAGTTATTCCGGTAGATGTGAGACAAACGGGCTGTGAATGGTGAGAGTAGGGTGAGAGAGAGAGAGAGAGAGAGAGAGAGAGAGAGAGAGAGAGAGAGAGAGAGAGAGAGAGAGAGAGTTAGAGAGGGAGGGAGAGGGAGGAGCGAGAGAAAGAGAGGGAGAGAGAGAGAGAGAGAGAGAGAGAGAGAGAGAGAGAGAGAGAGAGAGAGAGAGAGAGAGAGAGAGGGAGGAGCGAGAGAAAGCGAGGGAGAGAGAGAGAGAGAGGGAGAGAGAGAGAGAGAGAGGGAGAGAGGGAGAGAGAGAGAGGGAGAGAGAGAGAGGGAGAGAGAGAGTTAGAGAGGGAGGGAGAGGGAGGAGAGAGAGAAAGAGAGAGAGAAGGGAGGGAGGGAAGGAGGGACGGAGGGAGGAAGAGAGATAGAGAGAGAGGGAGAGAGATAGAAAAAGAGAAGGAGAAAGCGAGGGTGCGAGAGCGTGAGTGAAAGTAGGGAGAGAGCGAGCGAGAGAGAGAGAGAGAGGGGGAGAGAGAGAGAGAGAAAGAGAGAGGAGAGAGAGAGAGAGAAAGCGAGAGAGAGAGAGAGAGAGAGAGAGAGAGAGAGAGAGAGAGAGAGAGAGAGAGAGAGAGAGAGAGGGGAGGGGGAGGGCGGGTATGAGAAAGGGAGAGAAACATACTACGGGGGAGCGATTAAGACACCAGGAACGAGACGGTGAGAGCGGGATAGGAGAGGGGGAGAGAAGGAAAGAGAAAGAAAGAGAGAAACAGAGAAGTGGTGAGAGAGTGAGATTGAGAGAGAGCGAGCGAGCGAGCGAGCGAGAGAGAGAGAGAGAGAGAGAGAGAGAGAGAGAGAGAGAGAAAGAAAGAGAGAATTGGGGAGAGAGAGAATTGGAGAGCGAGAGAGAGAATGGGGGGGAGAGAGAGAGAGAGAGAGAGAGAGAGAGAGAGAGAGAGAGAGAGAGAGAGAGAGAGAATGTGGGTGATAATGTGAAAATGAGAGTAATTGATAGCGTAATCAGAAATGAATGGTATATACCTTATCCCCGATACTTATAAGGAAAGAGTGGTGGGCGTGTATTTTGGGTAAACAATTCCCGACAACACTCGTATACTTGCTACAAGTTTATCAGAAAAAATATTACATACAATAATTGTACCCACTCATCCTTGGCTCCACACATCCCATAAAACCGATATACGGTTCAAACCAGAATTGATACCGTCACCGGTTTGACATTGTGCCATACCGTGCAGCCTTAGGTGAGAGATGCTGAGTATGCGGACGCAATTGACCTTTTAACAGATACAGACCAGAAAGAACAAATTTATATTTAGATGTTATGCTATGTTGATTATTTTGAAACTAACATGCCTGCAACGTGGTGTCATTTGTAGCAACAACTCCGAGTTAAATTAGTTTCAAAATATTTACCAGCTTTCTTGTATAGTTGTATTAAAATTTAGACATTGCCATTTCAAGAGTCACAGGGGGTTTCCTGGGCGATGCGTTCAAATTGCTTGGAGGTAAGTTTGTTAGCATCAAGGCTGACATGCCATGTTAATGTATCCAAATGTAACCCCTACGAGTAACCGAATGTTATCAAAAAATATCCGTTTTGGTAACTTTTGTAAGGGAATTAGCTGACGTTGGCGTGGATTAGATTACTGTACGATGTGAAACACCAATGCGTTTTATCCAAAAGACAAAACCACAGTAATGATTATGACGTCATTAATCAAATGATTACCGGATATTTTATTTTGCCAAAATGCTTGACCCAAAATGGAAACGATAGAATAGATGTCTAGGGGTATCTAAATGATTTCCATTATCAATGGTTAACCCTTTTATTCGAAGGAAAGCTTATGGGACCGATTTGAGGTGACTTCCAACACTTCCTTATCTTGGCTCGACGTATGGAAGAGTAATCTGCATTGGCATTTGAACTTTAACCTATTGATTCAAAATATGGTGGTAATTAAGAGGAAATAAACAAAGACAGATTTGAATTCATTCATTCTTGACTACTTTCTGATCTGTTGTAAAATTATAGCAGTATTGTACAGTTGACATGATTGTTACAATTGATATATTATATGAATATAAAAATGATTCTGTTGAAGCAGGATTTCAAAATTATAACTACTGAAACCCTTAATGTCTTACGTTGAATATTCATAAACTAATTTGACCCAAAACAAGAACTCTAATCCTTGAAGTCATATCTAAATTGAAACGACCATTATCGATCCAACGGATTGATCCTGGTTGATCCAATCCCTGCTCTTTCTTTGAGTTTTGATAACAGTCACATCAAATCGATTTTTCGATCCGATGTCATTTATATCAATCCTCAAAGAATATCACAGACGATTTAGTTCACTTCAGAAATCATAAATGCTCAAAATTAATGTAAGATGAGATCCGGGTGCATCCACTATTCAAGTTGAAAATGATCACCATTCGATCTGATCCATAAGACCATTATCGACTACTGAATCATTTAGAACCTGGGATGGATATTGACCATCGGATAATCCCCAGAGTTCATGGCAGCATGTATGATTTTATGTTGATAAACTTAAGACTTAACGGTTCTTGGTTCAGAATTTAACCTTTAAAATATTAATCTAATTAATGTGTTAATAGTTATGACAACAATCAATATAAAATTTTCATATAATAATTCAATAATATACGACCTTAATGTAGTATAGCTGTCATTGAAAATTGTAGTTCTGATCGACCGGACCGGTACCGGCCGTACCAGCCAGGCTGGGTACGCGCCACCCGTCCTGGATTCGTTCCCTGTACATGACCCCCCCCCCCCCCGGGTAGAGCCATAAGCGTATATGAGCCTATGAGAGAGATCGCGTTATAAAAACTACTAAGTTCGTTAAAACGCATAGTGCGCATGCGCACGCTTGGATGCTATTTTTGACAGAGCACGTAGTTTACGACCAAGATGGGATGACGCTTTTAGTGTACCGAGATGGTACCATGTAATCCTTTTTAATTACCTGTTCCCGCCGAATCTGACATTAATCAAGACCAGAACGGGCTTTCCAAAGCTGAAAACCATTTCAAAATCGGTTAAGAAATGGCTGAGTTATCCACGGAAAACCCCTTTTGATTGACTTCAAAATACTGCCGTGACGTCATAACCACGTGGACGCAGAACTTCTAGAATGTTCTAGAACATTCGACTGCGTTGTTATTATTAGCTTCGCGGTGATTGGCTGTTGCTCGACTGATGATTGGTTGGAGCCTGTGCCTGTGTTCGAGAGCATCCTCGGCCAGGGGCCGAATAGGTTGGACCTGTTCCAGCTACGATCAGCACGACTTTACGCAGATCACTTCTCTTTTTGTCGGTTTCTCTCCCGTAGCCAGCAGTACTACAGCCCACTGTACTAAAAGCAATTTTGTAACTCCCATTACTTGCGGGAGCATTTTGGAACTTTTTAGTTATTGTTCACGAATATATCAAGAACTACTTCGGAACACGAACTTGTGGTGAGGCCTTTCCGGCCTGAAAATGTGATTCTACAGATGTAGAGGCAGCGATGTTCTTTGATGGATGACTCGCCGGGTCTGACGGCCACGCCAAAAAGTGATTATTTAACCATCCCTGCACAGATGTCGTGCAGGTTCATCTAAACTTTTCGACCACAGCAAGTAAACTTTTCCTGGTACGTCTTCAGAGCTGGCTGACGTACCCCGCACCATTAAGCTTAGTTTTGTATCTTCATCTGCATCTAACAGCCCCCATTTGTGATCGGGTTGTTGTCAACTTCCGTCTGTACCATCGGTGTATGGGAACTTTCTTCACAGCAGCAATGTTATTGTATCTCTTGCTGACTACTCGTTAGACATTCTATATTGTGATTACAGTCCTGAGTTCGATCCGCTCCCGTCATGAGCTGCTTGCGGGAATCCTATTTGCGGGAACCAGCCCGCGGGAACTTTCCAGCTTCCTGAGAATGCATCAACTCACGTCAATCCAAGAGTGACATATCAATTTCAGTAACACGATAGCCCAGACTTAAGAATGGCTACCGATTATTCAAGTAACTATACTTAACATTTTAATTATTCCGTTAAATGTATTTTTCCTAATTACATCGTACCCGTATAAACGGTCCCGATGACTAAAAGGTTCAATGACGGTCTTAAGGACCGCTAGTTATAATTTCTGTATATGTTTATAGTTATTCTCATTTTCTGTAAGGTGTTTTCACTAACCGCACCATAATAGGCTCCTTAACATGTACTAAAGATATGTAATTCTGATCATTTCACACTGTATTAATTGTTCTGGGATAGTTTATATATGGCCAGTGGCCATCAGTTCATATGTTTTGTTTATTTGTAGAAAATATAGGACTGCAGTGCATGTAGGAAACACTATACAGAAACATTTATATATGCAGCACTTTCTCCCGCCACCAACAATTTTTCACTGAGGTCCCTGTCCGTTTAGCCCGGCATGCCACCGACTAAAAACCTTTTCTATTCATCTCGATAGGATAGGTTTAATATGATCAGAGACAATTTCTTTGTTAGGAAACACGCAGTGTACGCCTCTTTCCCGGTAGTTGCGATAATTTAGCCCCACACTCCGGCAAGGTTGTGTAAGACTGGCCAACATACCAAAAGGGCCTCATGTTTCTAAGCTATTGTTTCTCTTCATGTTCCACTAAACCTTGTGGCTTCTTAATTGTTTGGATGTCTCTATCCGCACCATGGGCTGATCCGACCCTTGGAAACTGTTGGGGTTTCCGAGCGGTGATGATCAAGGTGTGGTATCACATACATTCCCTCTGTATCCTCGGATACTTAGTAGTTAGCACTTCTTCCAATGTAGGAAAGCACTGCGAAAACATGTCTTAATTATTATTTTCTTTAATCCGCTGAACAGTCCTCCACACCGCAGTACAAAGCTTGGCAACTTGTATTTAAACCTAACGACAGGTTAAAAAGTTAGTTCCATAGGACCTGGTGACGGGCGAGATGCGCATCCCCACTGAATTCTGAACAATGTCTGGGCATGATATTCAGATCTGCCACGCCCTCACGGGAAGGACATTTACGGTGGTGTATTCGTCTCTCCATAACGATAGATCAGTTGCCTAAAATGCTTTTGTGAAAAGTAACCAGTGTCTTGTGACATTGTATGTGGTTACGGAGCAGGATGTCCAGATTCTTATCCAGTTCGGAGATCTTACTAAGTAATATGTATGAGCGCTGTCTTCAGTATTGATGTCTTAGGGCATCCGTTCTCAATGATAGCCGTATCTAACAGCTAGGTAGACACCCGCCATTTGCGGCCTAAAATAGTTCTTGTCTCTAAAAACTAAAAGATAGCTAAGCATAGAAGAAGGCCCGCATAAATAAAGCGGCAACCACTAATTCAGCATATTAAGAATTACATAAGACGGTGACGTGGGAATCCTTCGGGAATCGTTCATCCCGTCTTCACGTAAAACAGCACACAACTCTATAGTCATAATCTCACTAGGTATTGTCTTTTCTTTTCAGCATTTTGGTTAAATATTAGTGGGCCCATTTTTGCCTACTACTCTTCTCCCGCTTTAAGCAGTGGCGACATTTTCCCGTGACGGAGGCCCGTGCAAGGCACTTGCCTCTTGCAAGGATTCAGCGACGATGGTCCACGCGAGGATAATACTTCTCACCCCAAACTAGCACTAGGAGTAGTGCCCGCGTGAGGCACATGAATTTTCGTCACTACAAAGATAATTTTCTTTCCTTTTTTAGCTTAGAGGTATTATAGCTTATATGTAGTTAATTGGTCAAGTCTCGTGTACGGGGGCCTCCCTTGCGGGGATACCTCTGCGGACCTACGAGTCTGTGTGGTATCTCCGGCAGCCCCATGTTTAAAAGTTCATCTACCCATCTCTATGGCTTGTATTTTCGTATGCTCATCATTTTTTATCTAGCATACTTGACAGTCTGTCTAGGTAAAATTATTGTATAGACTTAGTTTAATTAGGTTACCAAATCAAATCTTGTAAGTCCATAGATCACGAAATTGCTATGGACAGGCATACTGGTGACACAAACTCTTGGATGAGACTGTTGTGTTTAATGTTCGCGATGATGGTCGCACAGACCCACCAGAACGATTGAGTTCCACTGGCCTTAGGAGCCGGTCTTGCTACCTGTAGGGCAGTATCATATGGGATCCGTCACCCCGAGACTGGAAGCTAACCAGCGTCATCATTCGTCATGCACTTGCGGCACAGCGAGTTGACATCAGACACCAGAACGGCCCGACACTACCCCATGAGCTACAAGTGGCACCCGATGTGGGGCTCGAAGAACATCATTATTAACACGCAGCGAACTCACGCCCACACCATATAGTGAGCTTAGTTCTATACCATCTCCATTTAGCGATGACTCCCTCGATCAAGAGTAGCATCATATGATGGATTCACAGCTCACATGCTCACTGACTATGCCAGAAATTCAGATTGCAGGATCTACAACACTGCAATATAACCTGTTTTCGCCTGTCAGTAACCGCACCTTTCGGGATGCCTCACAGGCGGAAACAGAGTTTAGAAATATATTGGACATCCGCGACAGGCCAACTCCATCAGGGCCGAATCGTGGACGATCACGACAGACCCGATTACGGGCATATACATAATCCTTTAGACTACTATCATTCACCCGTGTCATCTACGGAGACCATATGGCCGGGTGACAATCCATATTACAGACAACCTCCTGCACTGCCCCCCTTCTAGCGCAATGCTATACTCAAGGGGAACACCGCGGCTTCATTGGAGGAATCGGCACCACCTTTTCGCCGGTACATCAGTCACGCTACACAATCACAACCATCAGCTGACTGCACCACTGCCATATGAGGAATATCAGTCCTCATCTCGGGAAGAACGTCCGCGTAATCTTCATAGTATTCCGGTTCCTGTCCATAGACCCATGCCGGTCTATGGTTCTACAACAGGGCAGGATTCAGTAAATTGGAGTACGCATGTTCTTGCTCCTCGGCATCGGCATTGATGGGAAACACCACCATCACCTGCACAACAACCAGCCTCAGAATACTCATCAGTCTCGCAGATACCACCACCACCCGGGTTTCAACCACTTCATTCTTCCCGTGGTCTTGGCCGAGTCATTCTCCCTCCCGAATTTAGTGGGGGAAATGACTGGACCAACTACAAAATATAGTTCGAGATAATAAGTCGGACTAGCCACTGGAACGATCAGCAAACGGGTGAATATCTCGCCGCAAAGCTTTCCGGAAAAGCCCTTCAAGCCTTCAAGTTCTTGCGGATATCGGGACCGACTACACATCCACCTACACCCAATTGGAACGAGCATTGACGGAGCGAGTTGGCGACACAGCTCTCGGAGAAACAAGTCGTCTTCAACTCAAAAATCTCTGACAATGTGTGGGGGAAACTCTCCCAGAATTAGCTAACCGAATCAGAAGGCTAGTCACCCACGCATATCCGAGCACCAACACAGAAGGCGTAATCAATCTGCATCTTGACACTTTCATCGATGCATTGAGCGGTGAACCCGCCCTGAAAGAAAAGTTATTTCTTGGCGACCACAGTAGTTTGGCCCAATTAATGGCAACTGTGGTCCATATGGAGAACTTTCTGGAGCGGTAAAAGAGTAGCCGACGCCAACTCCACCCTATCAACGAGATAGGGGATGCAGCTGTCGCCACGCCCACTAGTGTTCCACCCAGTTCATCAACACCAACCACACCCACATCACCACAACCAGCTGTACAAAATTCCAACCGGAAAACATCGTCGTGTCGT